>PVIJ01010809.1:0-58161 GCA_004024925.1 Scalopus aquaticus | reverse complement strand
ATAGTGGTTGGACCAGTTCACATTCCCACCAGCAGTGTAGAAGAGTTCCTTTTTCTCCACATCCTTTCCAGCATTTGTTGTTGCCTGTATTTTTAATGTGTGCCATCCTCACAGGTGTGAGGTGGTATCTCATAGTGGTTTTGATTTGCATTTCCTTGATTATAAGTGATATTGAGCATTTTTTCATGTATCTGTTGGCTATTTGCTTTTCTTCTTTGGAGAAGTGCCTTTTGAGCTCTTTTGCCCATTTTTTGATTGGGTTATTGGCCTTTTTTTGTTGAGTTGTGTGAGTTCCTTGTAAATTTTTGTTATCAGTCCTTTATCAGATGTGCAAAGATCTTTTCCCAGTTGGTAGGGTGTCTGTTAGTTTTGGTTAATGTCTCTTTTGCTGTACAGAAGCTTTTTATTTTGATATAAACCCATCTGTTTATCTTGTCTTTCACATCCTTCGCTTTGAGGGATGTGTCTTTCAAGATTTTGCTGAGATGTATGTCATGTAGAGTTTTGCCTATGTTTTCTTCTATACATTTTATGGTTTCAGGTCTTACATTCAGGTCTTTTATCCATTTTGAGTTGACTTTTGTGCAGGGTGTGAGATAGTAGTCTAGCTTCATTTTTTTGCATGTGGCTGTCCAGTTTTCCCAGCACCATTTATTGAATAGACTGTCCTTGTTCCACTGCATTTTCTTTGCTCCTGTGTCAAAGATTAGTTGTTCATAGATATGTGGCTTTAATTCTGGGTATTCTGTTCGGTTCCATTGGTCTTTCTGTTTTTGTTCCAGTACCATGCTGTTTTAATTATTATGGCTTTGTAATATAGTTTGAAATCAGGGAGTGAAATTCCTCCATTTTCTTTCTTTTTAGTTAGGAGGGCTTTAGCTATGCGAGGTTTTTTGTGGTTCCATATGAATTTCATCAGTAGTCGATCTATTTCTTTGAAGAATGTCAAAAGATTCAAATATCTGGGAATAAATCTAACAAAAGACATAAAGGACTTATACAAAGAAAACTACAAAACTCTGTTGAAAGAAATAGAAGAAGACACAAGAAGATGGAAAGGCATCCCCTGCTCATGGATTGGAAGGATTAACATTATCAAAATGGCAATCCTACCAAAAGCAATTTACACATTCAACACTATTCCAATAAAAATCTCAATGACATTCTTCGAAGAGTTGGTTCTTAATATGACTTCATTCCAACTGACAGCATGAAGTGGAGCCAGTAGGACTGTATTCAAAAGAAGTCTAAAAACCAACTCCTTGCCTCAGCTAGTGTCCTTCTTCCTCAAATCTGTCCTCAGCTCAACCCTCAGGCCTTCACCTCTAGAATATCAACAGCACATGCCTACTGAGAACCTCCTCCATGCAATCTAAGATTGATTCAATACTGCAACTTAAATTAGACTTAATGTCCTTTGATCTTACCATGACTGGTGACTGATTTCCTTAAGAAAGTCAGGAATTAGCTATTTTGATTTAAAGAAAACTTTTTGAAAGTTTGCTAGCGTAGAATAAGCAGTATTATAGGTCTACAATGCAAATGAGTTTAGACAGCAACTTAGAAATAAAATGTGAACACAGTCTAGAAATAGAATTACAGTATTATCACCAAACATATAAGAACTGATCCTGATTCTGAAGAATTCCAAAGGAGGGTCCGCAGCTTTTCACAACACTCCCTTGCAGCACATTTCAATGTTTACCTCTCTCACCATCCTCATAAAACACCTATTTAAAATGTGCCTACTGTAGTTTAATGGGCATAGTGTTTATTCTAATTTTGCCAAAATGAGGCATGTGAAGATATAAACAGGGGATACAGTACCCCAAGTGCCACCCAGTGTAAAAGAATTTCCAAAACTACCTCTCCTTAATTTCAGCCCACAGCCTGAAGTATCTATGAAAACATGTTTTAAACCTGAAAACTAAAAAGATTGAGAGAGCTAGAGAAATCCTTAAGATGTTTGTGGGGGAAAAAAACACTGCAGAAACAGAGGGCCTTATATTCCACAAAGAAACATTCTCATAAACCCAGCTGAGAAAGGAGCCCACTTGTAACAGCACAACCAGGAGCCAGCATAATTACAATAGAAACACTTTATTCCAAATCATGAAAAGAGTTACACTTGATCTTCTTGTTAGCAGGGGCTGTTCAGACAGCAACATTTACTGTGAAATGTAAGGGCAGATAACAGCTGATTTGAAAGGGGATTGTGTAAATCTAGTTAAAGAGCAACTTTAGAAGATTATTTTCAATTACTGAGATAACATCGTGGCTCCCAGAAAA
This sequence comes from Scalopus aquaticus, assembly GCA_004024925.1. NCBI lineage: Eukaryota > Metazoa > Chordata > Mammalia > Eulipotyphla > Talpidae > Scalopus > Scalopus aquaticus. The sequence goes on along the minus strand of PVIJ01010809.1, from coordinate 55,872 downwards.
AAAAAATGGAAAGGTTTATTCTTTACACCACATACAGTGTACAAAATCTAACAAAACCGCCTGCTTTCAAAGCAATAATATCAGCTAAGAGCTAATATGCCTTACCTCCACTTTACCCTCCTTCAAGTCATTTTCAATTATTTTGAGCACTTACTCAGCTCTGTGAACAAAAAATCATTTTCAACCAATGAAACAGCTTTAAAAATCACTATCCCCTTCAGAATAATTACTAAAGCTTTCAGATTCCCAAGTGTCAAAGATACGTAACCTGGATACCTCTAAACTAGGGCTAGGATCTTGCAGTAAAAGTGCACCTGTTAGTGAGTGACAAAATGGCATTTGCTTTGCCCACTAGAACATTAACCAAAACATCTGGATCTCACTCCCATCGCAGCACCTTCAGTCATACACAGAAACACAGGCTCATGTCTTGACCCAAAAATGAGCCACACTTCTAGCTAAATGAGATAACCTTGTCAAATAAAACCCCTGGTTGTTACATACTTTAACATGACTTACAGAGAGGGCACGAATGATGCACTTGGGGAGAGGGGGCTAGTAAACAATAAGAACCTAGAGTGTAGGAGAAGCATTAATCTGGGCAGAAAAGCCTGTACTCTCCTGGCTCTGTCATTTACAAGTTTGTGACCTTTCTAAACCTCATTGCTACACGTTCCCAATGTCCCAGCCACTTCATACTCCTCTCCTGGATAACCATGTTCCTTTGTGCCTCTGTGTCTCCGCTTTGAATGGCCATCTGGAACTGGAGAACCCTTCCAGAGCCTGGCTTAATTCTCATCTCTATGAAGGACTCTTCAGTTACTCAGTCAGGATGAGTCACACCTTGCTCAAGAGACTGCTAAGGCCATCTGCATCGTACGTAATGCGTGTGACAAGATGTGAAGAGTCTAGTCCAAGCCACTTCCCCTAGGAGTCCACGTGCTCCTCCAGGACAGGAATCATCTCTTCTTTGTACATCTCTTCTCAAATTGTCGTAATATTCAAAAGCACTTAGTAACAGTTTGTGAAAGAAAGAATAACAAGCTGACTTCACCATATCTAAAAATTAATTTTAAATACCTTTAAAGCAGGGACAATAATCACTACCCAGTTCATTCAAAAATCATGATGCTCAGAAGATAGCATTGTTAGGTGCTTCATCAGTGTATGGAAGGATGATGATAAAGGTAGGGATATTAAAAAGTAGTGAAGTACAAATATACCATGTCTTCACCTACAGTAACAAAGTTATTCTCTCTATATACAATATGCCCATACTCAATTCAATTTCAATATTTTTTCCTCAGAGAATTTTTTTTAAAAGGAGCAAGAGGACACTTCCCTGTCCAAGAAGTGTTAGCCACTAAAACTAAGTGTCTAAAAATAACAGATTCCTTTGTCACTCGACATGTTTCTCCTTCCAATAATTTAGCCACATTTGTCCGCAAGGATGTGTGATTGGATACAGAGACCATCTATGGCACAGGAATACTGCATATCCCACTCCCATATTACCACCTCTAAACATTAAGAAGCAAAACACTTCTCTGGAAGAACAGGCCCATGACTCACTAAGGGGTTGAGACATCTCTTTGAAGAGAAAAATGTAACTGAGGAATTTTGCAGGTAAGCAACAGTGGGATAACCTTACATCCCAACTAGAGGTAAACAAGAACTGTATGTTAAAAATTTCTCTTCAAATGCCTGTGTTCTTTCTAAAAACACTCTCCTGTTCTTTCTAAAAACACTCTCCTATCAAAGCAAAAGGGAGAATTCACATGATCAAGACCACTGCAGCGACAATATCAAACCCTACAGCAGTTTCAGTAGCTTGAGGAAACACAGTCTCCTGGCAAGGCGCTCAAGCCAAAGCACCACGTCCCCTCAGGCCGGGGTCCCGGGCAGTCGCACACTTAGCACAGCTGTAGAGAGATTAGCTTTGCACACTGAAGTCTAAAGACCCATAAGTTCCCCTATTTTTATTTCATGATTGTATTAACGTGATAAATAAATCTAAAATTATGTTTAAGTCCCAATGTTCCACTGCTCAAAAGAGCTCAACAGATCTAGTTCTATACTTTTCAACATAGAGGAAGCGAAACTATGGTCAAGCTGAAAAAGAGTTATTCAACCAGTCTCTTCACTGGATAGAGGGCTGGGAACTGAGAGTTCTCGCCGAAAGGATGAAAAGGCCACAGCTGCAAGTTATCCTAAACTCACTGGCCCCTCATCTGCCCGGCTACAGCTGTTGCCATCTCTCAGATTACTCGGAGATCCTGCTCTCAAGGTGCCAAAATGAGTGTCTCTCTTGAAAAAAAAAAAAAAAGTGCCCAATTGAAAATAACTCTCTAATCTGCATCCTTTCAATAGAACTGAAGTGCACTTCACCAACACAGCACAGGCATCTTGAATTAGTAGAGAACTATTTTTAACACATGAAGGATAAGATATGAAATTAGTTTCACGGGGAATGAGAACCTTGGAGATTATTTACTTTGCCTTAATTACTCTGACTCACCATTAATTTAGCTTTCCTAGGATACTAAATATTTCACGCCAAGATTTTTGAGACTAAAGGCACATGGGCACAAATTTGGAACACTGCAGGTTTGCAGCAGCATCTTCAACCCTGAGGCACGGCCGTCCATATGGGGCATCACAGCCCGGTGATGCTTTCAGTTGCCGTTCGTGTGTTTGTGTGTTGTTTTTAACCTTAGGACCAGAAGCTCTTCCCTGAAGTATGTAAGGAGCCAAACTGTATTCAGCTTCTGTTACTCGTTAGCCAGTAACGTCACTAGTGCTTGCAGCTACTCATGGCGACTGCCAAATAAGGCAGGCAGCAATTGCCTCGGGCCAAGGAGAAAGAAGTTTAGGCTGCACATTAAAATAAGTTTCTAATGATCAGTGCAACTGAGCCATGGAGTCAATTCCCAATAAAAGTGACTAAGGAGATAGGACAGCAGATACTCTGTAGCAGCTTCATTAGAGCATCAGTGGGAAAAAACACTCTCAGCTCCCACTGAAGCAGTTTCAAGGCCCTGCCATCCACAGCTGGGCACTTGCCAAAGTCCCAGATTCCCTGCCCCCAACCTTATGGTTCTAAATCAGTTGTCGACTGGCAGACACCACAGCACAGGCAGCACAGCGCAGCCGGCAGGAGCACGAAGAGAACAATGCACCTGTTGCCAGATGCGATAGGAGACTCCCTAGGACCATCTGTCATTGACCTGGAACTGGGCAATTAGAGGGGTGGGGAGAAAGACCAAGTTGGAGCCTTCCTTTTGGCCCATGCCCACAGAGAACTCTTCCTTATTCTAAATGTCAGCAGAACTAGCCTTGGGTTATGTAACTCCATTTCCATGAGTGCAGGTCATTAATGTTCTCCACGAAGTACTCTCCAACCTAACATTTTCTTTTTTAGTGTCAGTGTATTTTCACTCTGATGAAGTTGTGCTTTTATTTATCAATTGCCCTTTTCTTCTTGATGAAGATATTGTTTGACTAAATTGAGCCATTCCTTCCAGCACTGTAAACCCAAATAAACACAGCACCAAGTCCACACATCTGCAGAACCCCACCACCTCTCTACTTTGTAATAAAATTCTGTTATGGAAAAATCTTTCCGTAGCAAACATTTTTAATTCAACAATAATTTATATTTCTTTAACTTATTAACAGCTTTAGAACACACTCACTTATACTGTGTCACTTAATCTATTTTTACCATTTGGCCCCTTCCCTCATGTCTCACACTCATGAAACTCCAACTTCAGAGACTCGATGTTCCCTTTGTCACTGTTGGCCCAACTTCCTTATTTTCTAGGCCACACACCTCATTTGGGTCATTCACTCTTTTGGTCACTTTTATCACTTAGAATTCGCAGGTGAATCTCTTCAATAACTATTACAACATAAGAATCTCCATCAAAAGGGGAGGTTCTCTCCCCCACCTAATGAGGGCAGAGCTGAGAGGCCAGGTGAAGATATGGAAGACTTGGAGAAACAGAGGAAGGGAGAGACCTGAAGCAGAGACACATGAAGGAGGGTGCATGTGTTTCTCAGCTTTGGACTCGAGCCAGGGATTTGGGAGATTTGGAGGAGAGGCATGGAGCCAAGACACACAGAGACAAGAAAGAGACAAGTGGGTGAAAGACATGTGGAGAGCTGACAATGGCAGCCTTTATCTTGATTTGCACTTTGATTTTGCTCCTTTCGACCCAGACTTGCCTGGGCCCTTCAGCCCCTTTCCTGTGCTTCCCTGCCAAAAGGTGCCTTAGACTGTAGTGAGCGCTCAGGCCTCAGTAACCCCACTTTGGGCCAATCCCGTTTGGCTGGGCATTTAGGAAACTATAGCCTTTCTCCTCTTCCCGCTATGCACAATCACTCTCTCCAAGTTCCTACACATTAAGAGTATGCTTTGTTTTTTATGTGGCAAATGGCAGAATCCCATTACAGCGTGCAAGTTTGGGGGGCCCAGGGTAGCCCTAAGTCTACCCCCTAGGCAATATCTGAACTTCAGTGATAGATATTATATTCCTTCTTTACTATCAGTTAAAATAAAAAAGAGCAAGTTGCCATTGTGATTTCCATCGAGGGAGAGAAGGAACACCATAGAGTATGATGTGGTAGGAACCAGGGTTCAAAATTCTTGCTTCTTCCACCTCCCAGCTATGACAATGTACAGTTACGTTTTGTACATTCTGAGTTTTGGCTTCCTCTTTTATCACTGATATTTTTTAAAAGGGGGGGGGGCTGCCATGAAAACTAAATAGGATGGCACTGGCAAGCGTGCTTGAAAATGCTCAAAAGGCATTCACTGGAATTCTGAGAACTTCCACTAGGTCTCCATTTACACGCTTTTCTCATTCATATTAATAAAGGCTATCCTGGTGTTAAAAATCAAAATTCATAAATTTAGATATCTAACTGGCTTTATTAAACCCATGCCTGAGGGAGCACACCATATAGCAAGTAGACAGGCAGGGCAAAGGGGCTTTCACAAAATGGAAGGCTTTCATCATCAGAAAGAGGGTGGAGGAAAGTTATTAGGAAAAGAAAGATGATTTCAGGCAAAGCCACCTTCCCCCAGAGGAATGATGACCTCCTAGTACAGAGCAGGAAACTCCAGGTTGATTGATACAAGACTTTACTTTGAGGAGAGGCTGAAACTGCAGTTAGGTTAGGGATTAGGTCTAAGTAGGGCCCAGTGTGGAAAAACTCCATTTCAGGCTTGTTTCTCCCTCTCTCTCTCTCTCTGTGTGTGTGTCTCTCTCTCTCTCTCTGTGTGTGTGTCTCTCTCTCTGTCTCTCTCTGTCTCTCTCTCTCTCTCTCTCTCTCTCTCTCTCTCTCTCTCTCCCCCTCTCTCTCCCTCTCTCTCTCTTTCTCTCTCTAAAGATTTGTTTATGCATACAAGAGCTGGGGAGTAGGCCAAGGGATCGAACTGGTGCTGCAGTGGCTGCTGATAGCTTCAGAGTTCTGAGACTTAAACCCTTCTGCCACCAGGGAGCTCCCACCTTTTCTTTTAAACAATAGCAAAGAGCATCCCTCTGCCCTGGGTCCTTAAAAGTGTATCTCTCCAGTGAGCTTCCCCACACACTTCCTCAAAAGAATAGCCAGTCCTACCACGCCACAGATTGTTGATATCTAAGTTTTTTCTACTAGATTCAATAGCAAAAGTGCAGAGGTATTGCAGTTGAGCATGCAGGGTGTGCTGTGAACGGTCACCAGCTCCCAGCGCTTCGAGCTGTGCCTGGTGGGACTTCATGTGACGCGCTGGGATGGGGAGGCAGACAGACAGTAACAGCAACTGCAGAGCAGGTGTCAGGGCGATATACAGGTGCACTCTGGGGGGCGCCCGACGACCTACCCTGGGCCACTGTCCACCCAGCACTAGGCTTGCAGCTGGCAGATTATGTTTCTCTCCAACCTCTACTCTTCCCTGCCTGGTACACTTTGTACCACAGAGGCTTTGATGAACCTCAAATTATGTCACATCAAATTTGTCTTGCTCAGAGAAATTGTGACACCTGAAATTTTGCTTTAATTCTGAAAATCCCCATTTAAAGATTCCAAAGACTAAAAATATAAAAGCTCACAACAGGCAGTTGAGGGGTCTCAATATCTAATTGACAAAAGTGTGGATTATGGCTCAGATGGCTTATGGCTATTAAAAAGTAAAATAGGCATACCTTTTGATCCAGCAATTCCTTTAATAAGAATTTACCCAAATGAGATTACACAAGTCTAAAGTAGTGTGCACACAAGCATGCTTAGAGCAGCAAAGATTTACAGGAGAAACTGGAAACAGCTTAAACGCCTATCAGTATACGTGGAGTAGACGCTAAAGGCTAACAGACACCATTAGCTGCCTCCTCAGCAAGCTGCTTTCCTTCCTCTTTTCTAGCAGACACCACATTTCCTATTCATGAAGTTCGGACAGGATTAGCTTAAACTTCCATCCAAATCTGAGGCCATCAGAAAATGTCATTTCCCTGGTCACTGACCTAACATGGTCCCAGCAGAAGAAGGCCAGGGCTTTAGTTTGATGACTAAGAGAAGTTCTATCTCTCTCTGGGTAGTTAATGGGCCCCAAGAGCTGCAGCAATTTTGCAACCATGATGAACATGAGAAAGATTAGAAAAGAGAAAAAGCAGGAAATAAGTAAAAGGAGGAGAGAAAAAGAAATCCTAAATCCTGATTAAGCTATACTAGAAGCAGAGACCTACTGGGTTTTTAATAGTCTTATTATTTAAGCCACTTTACCCTAGGGTATATGTTATTGATGACGAAAAGCATCCAATAAAGGTATTCAGTCATTAAAAAGATAACGTATTTATTGATATGGAAAGCTAATCACCACGTTATTAGAAATAATAGATTACAGAGCAACAGATATAGCAAAGTCCCACTTATCTAGAAGTTTATCTGCATATGGTACATATATGTGTGAGTATATACAACATATATATATAAAATACACAGAAAGAGGCACACTGAGACAGATAAGACGCCTGGAGGAATTTTACTAAAATGTCAACAATGGTTATCTCTATTGTTTCTGAGGAATTTTACTTCCATTCTTACATTCTTCTATAGTTTTTGCTCTTGCAAATAGCATGTATTTTGTGGCACAGAAAATTTCAGCTTTAAAAAAAGCTGGCTATTTACTGTTTAATCTTTAGTGTAAAATAAATGGACAGTTTTTTCTCATAGCCCTCTCCAAATTTAATTGTTCCAGACCAAAAAAAAAAAAAAATGAAGGAAGCTAGCCAGGCAATAAAAATATTATTTCATTACAAAATTCCATGATGAAGCAATGAAACCACTTTAAGCTCTGAATTTGTACAAGCTGAAAAAGAAACACAGCCAGAGGTGTCTAAGTGTCTTTCTAGAAGAGTGGAAATAATATTAATCAAAATTAAATTCTTCTTACAGAGCACTTCATATTCCAAAAACGGAGAGTCTCAGTGCAGGAGGGCAGGAGCAGAGCCAGAGCCAGACACAGCTGCCTGTCGAAGGAGCAGATGCCACTAAGGCCACTCAAAAGCTGCAAAAAAAGTGGCTCCTCTGGGGTGTTATTATGTTGGGGAGAGTGGAAGGTTAATCTTTGACTGCTGCTGCATAGCTATACCCTTTTCTCGTGGGGATAAACCCCAAGGAGGCCATGCCACTCCTCCATGGTGGAGCCTTATTATCTTCACTTGAAACTCTGCAGCAGTAATGATTTCAAGCAAACTAGAAAACCAGATGTTCTCTGTGACCCTGTTAGTTCTAAACTTATAATTTGGTCAAGCATATTACATAAGCTATGGGGGGGAGGGGACTATTTGAAAGACTTGAATGTCATTGGGTTAGAAATAGCTGAATGTCTCCGATTCAGGCTGCAAGTGACAGATTATGTGGGTTTGAGAAACCTACCAAAACAAATGGAAAACAAATCAAAGACAAAGTGTTGACTTATTAGTGGTTTTCTCTATACCTTATAAGATGTTCCAACTAAAAAGTTCTCAAAAACTCTGCCATCCAAATCAGTTAATTGGCATGAACAGCTCTATAAAAATCACAGGAATCTTGTAGATACAAGGTAACTGCAAAGATACAAGGATGATACGCTTTATAATTTAATTTTCAATGGTTATTCATTTATTTTATAATATATTACTTCACTCAACCTATGTGCTATGCTCTATTGCATACCAATGCCATCGTTCATAGTCAGTCACCATTTAACTCTGGGAGAGTCATAGTACCCCAAGAAAGTAAAGACTCAAAAATAAACACTAATCGTAAATTTGTCTATATTACGTATTTACCTTTGCAGCCAGTTAGAGATTCAGCCTCATACGGTATCTTTAACACCGAAAATTATAAGCACGCACTAGGGGAATCCGTTTGTCTATTCTGTGTGTCCCTCTAATTCACATTCATTTTGTCAGACTGTTGGCAGCCTTCAATCGCAAAGGGCATCAGAATGTGAAAGAAGACAATAGGGGGTCTTGAACCTTAGTTCCAAGCAGAATCCCTCTGAATCCCTTTTCAGTCCTTCTGCATCAGTGTCTTGAGGTGGGCTTAAATAGCTGTACTTTTAATAAGCTTCCTAGATAGGTCTGAATCATATATGGCTCACCGTTTGGAAAACAGTGTTGTAGGTAAACACAAGATGACAGTCCCTCAGAGATAATCAAATCTGATTATATAACTCCAACTTGGATTATTTGCTTCAAATCTATGGTCGTTATTCTTAGCTCTGGTCCAGGAAGCCATCACCCTCTCTCCCTGGACTTCACCATTATTTCCAAGTTGGTTGTCTTGCTTTCACTCTTGCCCTCTCCAATTCCCTCTTTAGAACTCGCCTGAAAGATCTTGCATACTACAAGTCATACCACATCACTCCCTGAAACTTTTGAGAGGCTGCTTGAATGGCTGTGGGATTTCCTTTGGGGGTAATAAAAACATTTTAGGGTTCAGATCACAGCTGCACACCACGGACAAACTACATGTACTCAATATCACTGAATTGTTCCCTTTAAAATGGTTTGTTTTATGTTACGTGAAAAGAAGAAAGACAAGACCAAAAAAAAGCCACACAGACTCCCCCTTCCACTAGCAGGTAAAGTGCCATGGCCGAGTCGGACCAGCACAATCAGACACTAACCACCCCAGCAGCCTCCGCGCCAGCAGTCTCTGCGCTGCAGTCACAGTAGGGTCTTTCAGAGACTCCAAAGGCCAGATTCCTTCTCCTGTCTGGGCTTTACACTAGCGACTGTCACCTGGATAACTCAGCCACCCTTCAGATCTTACTTCATAAATTACTCTCCCAAAATAAGCTTCCCCTTTCCTACTCTGCACCCTCATTCTACCTTTCCAGAGAAAAAGGATTTTCCCCTAGACTTATCATGAGTTCCAATTACATAATTATTTCCATTTTATTTGATATCCTTTCCCGCGAACTGCGTACTCTTAGGAGGAGAGGAGTGGTGATCATCTTTGTTCCCTACTGCATTCTAGCACCTAGAGTGAACTTGACAAAGTAAATACTTGTCTGGCACAATGAACATGCAACATGCTTTCCCCAAAAAACACCAGATCTCTACTACAAAGTGACTTGGTAGTAGCTCGGTCACAATATTATATGAGATTTTTCAGTATAAATACACACACACACACACACACACAGAGTAATGTTGACACATATATATGTCAACAATTCATTTAATTGAGAAAATTCAGAAACTAGAGCCAACTCATCACAATACAGAGTGTACCAGCCAAGGCATAGAAAAGAACGTCTCCAAAATCTAAGGACCAGCTTTGGGCTTCTTGACAAGATCAAATCCCTAATGCCCAAGACAATTCCATTTTAAAATGCCTCTTCCTGCGACTGCACACTACTAAGTAATAAGGAAGGAAACAAGGGGAGGAAGACTACACCTTTGCAGAAAGGGCCAACTGGAATGTCTGCAGACCAGGCTTCAGAAGGATGGCATGAGAGCCGTGGGCAGCCTCTTAGGCAGGCACCACTCTCCTGAAAGAAGGTACAGCCGGCCCATCAGGGGAACTCAGTTCTCAGAGGGAACGGGAAAGGGCAATAGGAGAGACACTCACACGAGAGCAGGCATAATGGGTGTTTTGTTACTAACAAATTGTTCTGTAGTGATCATAGGTGTGCACGTGATTCATTCTTTCCCAATCTTGCACTTACATTAAGTAGAACCCTAATTGGTCCATAGGCTGAAGTGTTTAATCATTTGTCTTCAAGGTTTATGTCCATTTAAAGTAAGTTTATTTCTTTTCCATTGTCAGCTCACACAGAGCCAGCTAATTCCCCCACCACTTCTGGCTTGCTTAGGGGTGGTGGTAGGTGTCACCACTTCTGATCATTATGGAAAGCAAAGGCAAGCAAGTGGCCTTCCACACTCACTCCAAAGAGATCCATCTGTCATAACTATGGGCCCCAACCCACAAAGCATTCCCCAGCCCTGTTCCCCCTGCAAGCACAGGAGAACATCAGGACCTGAACACATGTCCTACCCATGCCACAGGCTACTTTTCAATACTGACATTCTTCTTTTGTCAAAGCTTTGGATTATACCAGACCCGAGTCCATAGACACAACGGGGACTGCAAGATCATTAATCCTAAGAACACTCCCGGGTGAGTGGCAAGGCCGTAGGTACTGCTCCTGGTGTCTGGATGGGGCACCGATGACTGGATTGTTTGTGCAAATTTTTGAACATCTTAGTTGGAGACAGCACTGAAGAGTTTTCCTTGTTCCTACTCTCAGCTCTCCATGCTCAGTTGGGGACCCCTAGAAAAGGGGTAAAGCGGCCTTACATGCACAACCAACATGGTAGCAGTGAGCCAGAGTGCCCTCCCATAGTGGGACGAGTCTGAGTGGTTGGTCAGCACCCTGCCTAACACCTAACACCACGCAGAAGCAAGCCAGTTTCTCTTCTTTGTCTCCATCCTGTCACGGGAGCCAGCCAACTTGGCTTCCTCTGACATGACTTCTAAAATTGCTTTTTACTTGAAAATGCTGTTTGAGTCCTATTTCCTTCATGGAAAAGTATTCTGATTAACATTATTCCCATTGTTTTGTTACATAACTACATATACATCTACAGGAATTCGATAATGTATGTAAAGAGCATCCTAGAGCAGGAAAATGAAGTGCCAGCAAAACCAAATCCTCATGCAGCAGAGGTCTGACCTGTAAACCAAAGGGCATTCAGGAGCGATGAGACCGATATGTTAATATGGGCATAAGAATATTACACATACAGACGAGGTCAGGAAGAACTGCTGGCAGAAAATAAAATAGGGAAGGCTGGTGAAAGAGGGACTCAAGGACAAAACAGCAAAGACATTAGAAGAAATTGCCAAAATGCCAAATACATTTGCAAAGAGAAACTGGCATTTGGATAACCAGACCCCAGGAGGGAATAAATAGTCAAGGCACAGAGACCCCCATGGAAGGGGTAAAACAATAAATGCAGGTACTTTCTATTCTGGCTAGAACTAGAAAGATTTTTGCAGTGGTAGAAGCCAGAATGTTCAGAAGAAAACTTCAGCAGACTTATAGTCCAGGAACAGGGAAAAGTCTAACTAGAAAAATAGAAATATCTTTGAGTATTTTCCAAGGAAAATCATTAATACAGATTTGGTTACTCGGATGATGAAGGAGCAGAGTCTAATCCAGGACATGGTGATAATCCACAGGTCAGCAAGAATAGGAGGCTACTACCTTCCTAGGCTGGAGACAAGAGCAGGAGGTAGTGTCCCTGGAGTCCCAGAGCCAAGGTCGCCTGCAAGCATGAGAGGTGCTACAGAAAGGGGATCCCCACTGCTAGGACACTGAAAAGTTAGAAGAAAGGGAAAAAAAGCTGGCTTCACCCTTTCCCCTGCTGTCTCCCACTAGGCTACCCAGGGGTTGAACCCAGCAAGGCAGCAGTATCAGAAATCTGGAGAGCAGCCTGCAGGGTAAGTCCAATGCCACACAGAGAGGAAGAGGGGAGCTGAAAGGTGAGGGTAGAAATGTGAGTACAAGGAAGATGATGAGAGAGAATGAGCATTAATAAGCAAGCGTCTTTTACAGCAAATAAACTTGTAAAGTTTTGTAAAGAATAAGTAAAGGGAAAGAACTTGCAGAAGAGTCTGTTGTCCTTCCTGCCACATTCACGTGGCCCCTGATTCCACTCTACAAAATTCCAAAGTTGGGAGGGGATTAGGGAATTGGGTCTACATTACTCTGCTTAGATACAATTAAGCCAGAACTAGATTAACCAAATGATGGGTTTTTGTTTGTATTTTTTTTCCCCAAAATTCTAGAAGGGGCTCTTTTAAAAATAAAAATTTAAGTATTGAAAGAAAAGGATACATCCATGCACATGTGTGCACCCACAGTATACAAACAAATGTATACAAGTCAAACCTGGAAATCGCAATAAGATTTATGGATTCTGTCAATTACCATCATGGTTATGATATTGTATGACAGGTTTGCAAGATGTTATCATGGGGGAATGGCTAAAGATACAAAAGATCTCACTATAGTATTTATTACAACTGCATATGAATCTACAGTTATCTCCAAGTAAAAAGTTTATTTAAAAATATCATAAATACAGGGCCTCCCCGGTGGCGCAGCGGTTGAGCGCTGCGCTGTGGAGCTGTCGACAGCGGCGACGCGAGTTCGATGCCCGGCCTGGGAGAACCCCACGTGGTGCGGCAGACCTCTCCTGCCTCGCCCGCTGCTCCCCTCAGCAGTGTATTTCTGATCTGCCTGTTCTGCTCCCCACTCTGTCTCTGGTGAACCCTCTTGCCGCCCCACGCCTCTGGCCTGTACCCAAGCTTGTATGTATAAATAAAAAATAAAATCTTTAAAAAAAAATCATAAATACGTGTACATACTCTAAGTGAGCAAAGCCACTTCCTTTCCACTGTGTTTCACCCACAGCATCTTGGCCTCTTCACACTAACGTGCGCAGTACTGCTCAGTCATTACTCAGTTCTCCCTGTTAAGCTCTCTGCTGGCCCATTCTACAGCATCTCATATTTTGGCCTGCCCTTTGTCATTTGGCTAATACCACGTTTGCAGAAACATGACAGTGTCAGATTGCTCTGGTCTGATTATTCAGCCTTTGCATTTCTGACCACAAACAGAGCCAGAACATTAGTATCTATATATGGAGCAATTAGAAGGCTGCCTGATCTTGTATCCTATCATCTAATAAGCTTTAACTTTTTTTTCTTACATCATTGTTTATTTTTGTATAATATTTGATTCATCCCCTAAAGTTAATCCCCATAAATCTCCCACCACCGCATCACCATGAACCATCACCCTAGTCCCTTGTACTCTTCCCTCCCCTGTTTTGACCCCCTCCCTCCCCTCCCCTGCTGTATGTATATAATTTGCCTGCTAATTTTGTCTTTTTTTCTGACTCTTTTTTCGGTTCCCCTATATTCCTCCTGTAAGTGAAACCATCCAATATTTTTCTTTTTCCTTCTGACTTATGTCACTGAACATAATCCCTTCCAGCTCCATCCATGTTATTTCAGATGGCATTAAGTTTTTCTTTTTCGATCACTGAGTAGTATTCCATTGTGTTCATACACTATATCTTCTTGATCCAGTCATCTGTTTTGGGGTATTTAAGTTGTTTCCATATCTTAGACAAGCTTTAACCATTAATTCAAAATGGTTTTCTTTACAAATTTATGCTTTCCTTCTTCTTTTCTCTATACCCTTTGATCTCCATGGGGAGCTAGTGAACTAAGAATCTCTAGGAGAAACTAGTCAAAAGCCTGGCATTATGACAAAACAAGAGAAAAGACCCAGCCCTACTCTCAGCTACCACTCATTCACTTCGTTAAAAGATAAGCTATCAGAGAAGCAGGGAAAACAATGGATACACGTGCATAAAGAATCATGCTAGGTCTTCAGAAATTAACAGTGGGTGAAAATCACTCCTTAACCAAGAGCATAGGAGAAAAACCACTATTCATCACAAAATGGACATGCATCATAAACATCTCTCCAACTCGCCTCTGTAACTCCACAAATACTTCTGGTAAAATATAACTTTCTTCCTTTAATGATGTGGTAGTGAATTATTTATATTCTTCAATTTATCTTTCTGTCTTCTTTTATTTATGCCCAGAAATGTATCCTAACTCTAGAAAATCTGACCAAGAGTACAGGCAAGGCAGAAGAAGTTCAGCTCTTCAAGGGATGCCAAGTGTAACCCCCAGAGCATGGCAGAAGTGAGGAGAGGACTGAAATCTCGCTTTGGAGCAGCATGAGTAAGGGACCACACGTCAAAGGCTATGCCATGCTGACTATTCTAGACAGCTTTCCGCCCAAATCCCTCTGCCCATCTCCATTCCCAGTCACTACCTCAGCATAGGTGCAGCCTTGCCTGCCCAGGCAGCACCACCTCCTACCTGGCCTCCATGCCCCCAACTCTTCAATCCATTCCCCAATCACCTGACAGCATGGTCTTTCTAAGCTGCAAACCAGAAGTGACAAAGTCCTCACCTAATTCCTTCAGTAGCTCTTATCACCTAAGACAGGATCTCCCAAATTTTCCTCATTATAAAAACCAACAGGTGCAGCAAATGGACCTAAAAAGAAGTCAGGGACAGCTATACTTATATCAGATAAAATAGACTTCAAACTAAAAAAGGTAAAAAGAGACATAGATGGTCACTACATCATGATAGAGGGGACAATTCAGCAAGATGATATAACCCTCATCAACATATACTCCCCAAATGAAGGAGCACCAAAATATATAAGATAATTATTATCATCTCTGAAAACAGACATTAGAGAAAATACATACATAGTAGGAGACTTCAACACTCTATTATCACAAATGGACAGATCAATGAGACAACAAATAAGCAAGGACATTAAAGCACTAAATAAGGACCTAAACCACATGGGCTTAACAGATATCTATAGGGCATTGCACCCCAAAAAATCTGAATACCCATTCTTCTCAAGTGCATATGGATCATACTCCAGGATTGATCACATACTAGGTCACAGAACAAACCTCAACAGATACACAAAGATCAAAATCATACCTACTATCTTCTCCGATCATAAAGCCATCAAACTAGAAATGAACCATGAAAAGAAAAAAAGGAACCCTTTTACATCATGGAGATTGAAACCCACACTGCTAGAAGACCACTGGACTAATGAGGAGATCAAAGAAGAAATTAAAAAATACCTAGAAATGAATGACAAAAAAGACACAACTATCCAGAACGTTTGGGACACAGCAAAAGCAGTATTAAGAGGGAAATATATAGCAATACAGGCTCACATCAAGAAACAAGAAACGACTCAAAGAAACAATCTAATCTCCCAGCTCAAAGAACTGGAAAAGGAACAACAGAAAAGCCCAAAACTCAGTATAAGAAAGGAAATAATAAAAACCAAAGAAGAAATAAATGAAATGGAAATCAAAAAAACAATACAGAAGATCAACAAAAACCAAAAGCTGGTTCTTCGAAAAAATAAACAAAATAGACAAACCTGTAGCCAGGCTTACAAAGAAAAAACGGGAGAACACACAAATAAACAGGATAAGAAATGAAAGAGGAGAAATTACAACAGACACAGCAGAAATCAAAAGAATAATCAGAGATTATTATAAACAGCTATATGGAAACAAGTTCAACAACTTAGAGGAAATGGACAAATTCCTGAAACTACATAGCCACCCAAAAATAGGTAAAGAAGATATAGAACACCTAAACAGGCCAATCTCAAGCAACGAAATAGAAGCAGTAATCAAAACCCTCCCCAAAAATAAAAGCCCAGGACCAGATGGTTTCATAAACGAATTCTACCAAATGTTTAAAAATGAACTAATCCCTATATTACACAAACTCTTTCAAAAAATTGAGAAGGAAGGAGTACTACCAAACACATTCTATGAAGCAAATATTACTCTAGTACCAAAAGCAGACAAAGACAATACAAAAAAAGAAAACTACAGACCAATCTCCCTAATGAATACTGATGCAAAAATATTTAACAAAATCTTGGCCAACAGGATCCAACAATGTATCCAAAAGATAATACACCACAACCAAGTGGGATTTATTCCAGGGACACAAGGATGATTCAACATCCGAAATTCAATCAAAGTAATCCAACACATCCACAGAAAGAAAAATAAAAACCGTATGATAATATCAATAGATGCTGAGAAAGCATTCGACAAAATGCAACATCCATTTATGATAAAGGCCCTTGAAATCCTTGGGATAGAAGGAACATTCCTTAACATAATAAAAGCTATATATGACAAACCCACAGCCAATATTATCCACAACAGTGAGAAGCCAAAAGCCTTTCCCCTAAAATCAGGAACAAGACAAGGATGTCTTTTCAGTATAACACTTGAAGTCCTAGCGAGAGCAATAAGACAAGAGAAAGACATACAAGGAATCCAAATAGGGAAGGAAGAAATTAAACTGTCACTATTTGCAGAGGATATGATTATATACATAGAGAATCCTAAAAACGCCATAGAAAAACGACTCAAAACTATAGACCAATTCAGTAACGTAGCAGGATACAAAATCAATGCACAAAAATCAGTAGCCTTTATATATGCTAACGCTCAGTCTGAAGAAGAAGACATTAAAAGAATTATCCCCCTTCAAAATCAAAACCAAAAAAATCAAGTACCTGGGAGTAAACCTAACAAAAGAGGTTAAGGACTTATACAAAGAAAACTACAAGACGCTGTTAAAAGAAATAGAGGAGGACACAAAAAGATGGAAAGATATCCCCTGCTCATGGATTGGAAGAATCAACATCATCAAAATGGCCATCCTACCAAAAGAAATCTACAGATTCAATGTGATGCCGATAAAAATCTCAATGACATTCTTCAAAGAAAAGAACAGATATTGATGAAATTCATATGGAACCCAAAAAAACCTCGAATAGCTAGAGCTCTCCTGAATAAAAAGAATATGAATGGAGGGATTACACTCCCTGATTTCAAACTGTACTACAAAGCCATAATAATTAAAACACCATGGTACTGGAGCAAAAAACAGACACACAGACCAATGGAATCGAATAGAAACCCAAAAATAAATCCACATATTTATGGACAACTAATCTTCGACAAAGGAGCAAAGAATATGCAATGGAACAAGATTAGCTTGTTCAATAAATGGTGTTGGGAGATCTGCACTACTACATGCAAAAAAATGAAGCTAGACTACTACCTCACACCATGCACAAAAACCAACTCAAAATGGATAAAAGACCTGGAGATAAGACCTCAAACCATAAAGTTTATAGAAGAAAATACAGGTAAAACTCTACATGACATACATCTCAGCAAAATCTTTAAAAGCACTTCCCTCAAAGCAAAGGAAGTAAAAGAAAAGATAAACAGCTGGGACTACATCAAACTAAAAAGTTTCTGTACAGCAAAAGAGACAATAATCAAAACAAACAGACACTCTACTAATTGGGAGAAGATCTTTGCACAGAATACAACCAATAAAGGACTGATAACAAAAATCTACAAAGAGCTCACACAACTCAACAAAAACAAAGTCAACAATCCAGTTAAAAAATGGGCAGAAGAGCTGAAAAGACACTTCTCCAAAGAAGAAAAGCAAATGGCCAACAGGTATAGGAAAAAATGTTCAACATCACTTATAATCAGGGAAATGCAAATTAAAACCACAATGAGATACCACCTCACGCCAGTGAGAATGGCGCACATAAAAAAACAGGTAACAACAAATGTTGGCAAGGATGTGGAGAAAAAGGAACTCTCCTACACTGCTGGTGGGAATGCAAATTGATCCAACTACTATGGAAAGCTGTATGGTATTTCCTCAAATTCCTAGAAATGGAGCTTCCATATGACCCGGCAATACCACTTCAGGGAATCTACCAAAGGACACAAAAACACTAATCCAAAAGGATACATGCACCCGCATGTTTATTGCAGCACTGTTCACAATAGCTAAGGTATGGAAACAACCCAGATGCCCAGAAATAGATGACTGGATCAAGAAGATGTGGTACATATACACAATGGAATACTATTCAGCATTCAAAAAAGACAAACACATGCAATTTGCAGCAACATGGATGGAACTAGAAGGGATCATGATCAGTGAAATAAGCCAGAAAGAAAGAGAAAAATATCAAGTAGTTTCACTTATAACAGGAATATAGGGAGCCAAATAAGAATGCGACATTCAGCAGGGGAGGAAGGGAGGGTAAGGGCTCAAGAGGGGCAAGAGGGGAGCACGGGGGACTATGGTGATGGCTCCACGGTGAACAGGTGGTGGGTAACCTATGGGGAACACACAATAATGTAAAAGATACGAATAACAAAAATAAATTAAATATTTATTTAAAAAAAACCAACAGGTGCAGTAATCAAATGTAACATAAAGCAGATTCTTCAATATCTTATATGGGGTTATCCCAGACACAGAACTTGAGGTAGAATTTAAGTGCTAGTCACTTATTTGGGAGGGGATGCTAGGAAGTACTGGTGGAGGAACAGAAGACCAACAGAGCCAAAAATGCAGATTCTCTAGCAGACTGCCGTTGTGGGCACCTAGGCTCAGTTTCGGTGGGACTTGGCAGAACTTGTGTCAGGCGTGGCACCCAGGGTCCAGGAGGCTAGCGTGTGACGGCCCAGCTCTCTTCTGTCATTGGATGTGGTCTACCCCTGAGGTCAATAACTTCATGACACTGCCAAGTGCCCAACCCCCACCCCAGGAGAGAAGTCCCTTAGGTCGGAAACAGGGACGTGCTTGTAGAGTTCTGCAAACGAGCACTGAAGTAGTGACAGCATCAGTCTTGAGTTTGATCCTGACAGCATCTATTCATCTATTCCACCAGGCATAGCCCTGAAGACTTTGTCCCGTGGGTGTGCAGTGGACCACAGGCAATTACTATTGTGCCAAGCACTCCATGGGATTCCTCTGAACGGGTAATTGTACAATGCTGACCAAGAGCATGTAGTCCTACTAGGTGCCCTGTGGCCTGTCTCCCGCCCCGAGCTCCAGATCTACTGATTCCCCTGCTCAGTCCCTTTCAGACCATGCTGAATGTGTGCACGTCTCTGCAGTCTCCCCTGCCAGGAGCCTGCTCTCTTCCATGAGCAGGAGCTGTGCCTTACGAATCTATATGAGGGCCTCCCTGGTGGCGCAGTGGTTAAGTGCTGTGCTGTAGAGCTGTAGGCAGTGACGACACGAGTTCGACGACTGGCCGGGGAGATTCCCACATGACGCAGCAGACCTCTCCTGTCTCGCCCACTGCTCCCCTCAGCAGTGTAGTTCGGTTGATCTGCCTGTTCTGCTCACCACTCCGTCTCTGGTGAACCCTCTCACTGCCCCACACTTCTGCCTGCACCCTCGCTTGTATGAAATATGAAAAAATAAATAAATCTTTAAAAATAAAAAAGAATCTGTATCACCGCAGAGTCAAACATAATACCATTCAGCTAATAATACTCAATAAAAGTTTGTTAAAGAAATAATCCTAGGGCCTCCCTAGTGGCACAGCGATTGAGCGCTGCGCTGTGGAGTTGTCGGCAGCGGCAGCGCAGGATGCGAGTTCAAGGCCCAGCTGGGGAGAATCCCACATGGTGCAGCAGACCTCTCCTGCCTCGCTCTCTGCTCCCCTCAGCAGTGTATTTCTGATCTGCTTGTTCTGCTCCCCACTCTGTCTCTGGTGAACCCTCTCGCCACCCCGTGCCTCTGGCCTGTACCCCAGCTTGTATGTATAAATAAATCTTTAAAAAAAAAAAAGAAATAATCCTAAAAGAAAACAGCATGATTTTATTAAATGGGTTCTCTGGACAAAACCATCTTCTATCAAAACAGCAGGCACATTCCACTAGTGAAACTAAACAAACACATAGGGAGAACCTAATATATGCGAGACACTCAGGATCCCTCCAGAAAAGAAACTTTAACCTTTTCTCAGTATACACCTTAGCAAAAAAGTGCTGACACAAAACCAAAGGAAAGCCCGCCTAGGACATAATCAGCCGAGCAGTGGCAGAAAGATGCAAGGCGTGTAGGAGGACCAGACCGCACGGCGTTCCTCATCACCTACCTTGTGACTCAGCCAGGGTGTCCTTGGAGACACTGTCTCTCCCCTCCTACTTCGCAAAGACGGAGCAGGACAAAGAACAGTCTTATTTCAGTGGCACTGACGCTTGGGATCACCTTGGCCGCAGCCAGGGTGCAGGTGGCAGCCCCAGGTTCCATCGCGTAAGTGCAAAGGCTCTGTGGTTTGCACGCTGCTCAATGTGCTCTCTCGCAGATGAGACGAAAGCAGTGGAAAGCCACCCTCACTCACTAAAGACCTCAGCCATGGCTTTTCTCCCAGTTTGGGATGTTAACCGCAGCACCTTGGCCACTTTCCAGTCTGGATAATTACACTGGGGCCAGCAAGCTTCACCCTCCAGCTCCAGCTAAATGAAGTATTCCTCTGGACTTGCCACCACAACCTTTGCTATGCTGCTGTGGGCTATTAAGGAGCTATTCTGAACACAGGATGGCTGTATTTGTGAAAAACCAATACCCCCGTTATAACTTTCTGCCCTGAGAAGAATCATATTCCAAAGTATTACTAGATAAGTTAGCTACTTTAACTCTTTTCATACAGTACTAGAAACATTTAGAAAGTAATGTTTTCTCCAGTTTCTCAACTTTTACTATTCTAGAGACTGAAATACTTACATCATTACATCAAGAAAGAGGGCATATTGTAGGTATACTGGGCAGTGTAGGGCATGGGTGTGTTGTGGGCATAAAGCTGCAAGTTTTCTAAGAGAATAATTCAATTACATTTTTCCCATGGTACTGTGCTTTTGAAAACCTGAATATATTAACTCTACTTAAAAAACTACTACATATAGATCACCCAAAGATAACTATCGCTATCCACTTTGAAGATAAAAGTCTACAGGACATTAAACTCAATTGTGGATGTGGGTATGTATGGAAGATTATGTGTATCTAAGAATGAGTAAAATATGCTTTCTTGGCTAACATGCTGGGTAGCAAGTGGGATGCTGCTTAGATATATATTTATTTGTTTGCTTGTTTTTAGCAATCATCCTATTTGTACAGGTGAGAGCTTACAGGTTAGAATAGCAAAAGCTGACATAAGGAAACTGAAAACATAGATATCTTTTGCTTTAAGCTTCTCTTCACAGTATTAAAAAAACAAATCAAGACCTTTAGTGCTGTATCATAAGGATGAAAAGAACAAAAAGAAAAAATATATATAGCAGTATTGTGTTTATAAATACATATTCACACATTATCTTGTACATGAAGATATGACAGAAGTTAAACTTTAAGATTCCAAAGGATTAAATTTTAAATGTATAAACTACAGAAGCATTCAGAAATTTTAAAAAATATCAATAATCTTAAAATTCATTATTCCTAGAGGATCCAAAATAAGTACTTGTCCTGGACAAAATAAAACCTGTGAAAAATGTTTGTTTGTTTTAATTCAGTGGAGTTCACTTGAAATGTGCCTAGCAGCCTTCTAAAATTAGATTAAACATGTTGCAAATAAATGTATTCCCCCCAATAAATCTGCTAAAGCACAGCTTTTCTGGTGAAAATGGCCCTTCAATGGTATTGAACAAGTCACTACTTTGTTACTGCAGTCAGTTCACTCCAGGTTTTTCTACTCAAGGTATTAAAGTAAAATGCTTTCCTTGGTTGCAAATAATAAACAATGGAATACAGGTTCTTTAAAATAACATAAGGACCCTCAAAATTTATTACACATGTAATACATTCCCTAAAGTTAGAAGAAAGGCTTATTATTCTACTTGTGATTCAAGTTCATCACCCAGCACTCCACTCAGGGTCATTTTAGAGTTAGGAAACAATCTGTGCCATTCATACCCCTCACACATAGGTGACCTGCCCTCCACCAATAGGCTTCAGGTAACATCTCTGGATGACAGCTGTGATTAGGGACTGAAACAGGTATTACCCAGCAACACAGTCTGTCCCAGGTGCCTCACAGAGCTCTCACCCTACACCAACAGTGTGTCTGCCACATTGCAGACAGAAGCCTAAAACGCATAAGTAATTAGCTGTAATGTTTAACCTCCTGCAGATTAATAAACACAATCTTCCATCTAAAGACTGTGCAAAGCTATAAACAAGCAAGGGGCTAGGTTTCCTCGGTTTGGGGAGAGGTAAGAGTCATAGAACTTTGAGAGACTGGAAGCAGAGTTATCTGGTATAAAGGGCACCTAAAACCATAATTAAGCCTGGTATCCATACTGAAATTTTACTCCTAAATGTTACTCTATTTTCTACGTATCCTTATTAGCATAAAAATCACAGTTACAAATTTTATGTAAATGAAGAACAAAGAAAGAATAACTCAGAGGGGACATGAAGGAGGGGGAATTTTTCAAGTGTGACTAGGAAAGAACACCCTGGAAATGACTCTGTCACAGGTTCAAGCCACATTACCTCATGGAATGGCAGCATCCCATAAAATTAAAGGGTTAGGTAAAAGCATCAACCATTAATTCCCACCTAGCTGTAAAACCATGCCACCTATTTATGTATCAGAGAGAACTCAAGTTTTCATAATATCCTAAGAGTACCTGATGGCAGCAAAAAATGTGCTTGTGTGTTTAATGACTACAAAGGGAAGAATAAAAAGGATCTAAACAACACTCCCAATCTCACCCCTTTCAGTGTATAGTGGGCGTAAAAGGGCAATTGAAATTAGACGCCTCATTTCATCCCACCATAACAACATAATTCTTATTACAATAAAATTTTTAAATATTCATTTAAAAAAATCCCAAAGAAATCCAGCTTCACCTTACTCAAATGAAACTTAGTAGATCTGTCTCATTTGGAGGGCTGTAATGCTTGAGCTACAGTAGGAATATCAGGATGCGAAAGCAGCTGTCAGTGCTTTGTTTTTCATTCACAGTAGGTGGTTGCCAGGCAACAAAATACTATTGTCTGTTTCCATGATCTATTGGACAATTCTACTTGTGATAATCTTTCTACAGTTTCAAACAGGGCCACCTTTTGGACAAGAGGAAATGAGAAGAAATTCTAAATGACAATACATATATACACATACATATAAATAATTCCACTGAATGTACCCTGCGTTATATGTATAAATGTGTACTGATAAACATACACATACTTTGCATATAGGCATATGTGCACATCTGACTACACAGTCTTCTCTTACCTACCTCCAAACCCATCTAAATTTGATCGGCTCAAAACTAGTCTAAATTCCCGAAAGCAAAGCAAGACATGCCCGAGAGATGTGAAAACATAGTAAGAATTATGTTCTCACCACTAGCAATAATTTCCAATTTGTCAGATGTATCAGATTCTGTACTTTGAATACAAAGTCCTCCAGTAGGAAAAAGCAATTCTATCTATATAAAAATAACAATAAATGGAAAACCTTTAATATCTACTTTGAAATCATCTAACAGATTTAACATGTTATTTTGCCTACTATCATGTGCTACCACTGTGTACAAAGATAATTCAAATGGGAAAATACTGTTACTGTATATACCTAAGAATCTTAAAATATATACATTTTAAGAACTGAATTATTCTCCCTGGAATAGCCTCATGTGATTCCCCACTTTGTTTTGATATGGATCCCTGGGGAGTGACAGTCATGCTACATTACTCTTGCATATTTCACTAGCTTACAAATAAAATAATATACAGTGAACTCTATATAAAGTTGTCAACATTAACTTGCATCAGATGCTGTTTGTTTTGCATTGACAAGGCTTCTAAAGATAAGAAATACAATATTCTTAGATGTACAGACACAACATCAAAACAGCCTGGAAGAATTAAAGCTTGAAAATGCTAGAGGAAATCATGCTTTGAAATGAAAAGAAATCAGTATCATTTATGCATGCATATATATTTCTGTAAAGGCCCTAAATAATGTCAGAACAATCTTTGGGTTTTATGCAATGCTCATCCATCTTTCTTCATAGTATTTCAAAAGCACTTTAACCATTTAGTGCATCTCTTAAGAGTCTTTGTAATATCATCTTTTGTAATTCATTACCATTTGCAAATCTGTATGTTACAAGAAACTGGAATAAGCAAAATCCATTACAGGGGTTGACATTATTACTATCAAGTCTCCTATCAAAAAAAAAAAAAAGCAATGCTAGCAAAACAGAGGCAAAGTGTGTTAATAATGAATTAGGTACTAGCAGAAATTTCTTCTTTGCCCAGACAGAGCAGTCTTCAGCAGAACGCATCCACTTCTCCGGAGAGCCAGTGCGGGTTTCTTCTTCACATCTCACCTCACCAATGACCCACTTCCTTCTCCCTCAGCTTCTCAAGCTCACATACCTGTGTCTCTCATTCTCTAGAAAAAGATTTCCTTCCCAATGTCTCTACCTTCTTCAGATCCCTTAGGCACTCATTACTTTCTCCGAACTACTTGGGACTCAAACTGCAGTCCAGTTTGCCACGTCCCCATATGCATTTGTTTCCCTCATTATCCTATATCTGCTTTAAACATTGCTACCACCGAACAAATACAGTATTGATAAAATTTGAGTTGCAAATCAGTTTTTTAATGTTACAGCAGCAAAATACTGAGGAAGAAGAGGAGAAAAGCAGGAGTAGGACTTTGGATAAGGAGGGTGGGTGAGTGGCTATACATTGTGCGCCCCGGGGATCCTCCCAAGCCCGCTTCCCCACCTGTCGACCCCACTTCCCCCAAGTGCGCTCTGAGGGCTGACAACCACAACACTCCAGAATCACCCCCTCCAGAAAGGAGGTGGGGTTACATCTTCAACCAATCAGTACCCGCGAGCCCCGGGTGTCCAACCTATGGGGTGGCCGTGGCCGTGCAGGGGGAGGACGTGGGGTGGTCGGGGAGGGGCCGTATTCGTGGGAGGCGCGCACGTGTGGAGGCCGGAGACGCCGGGAGGCAGAGGCATCGGGCGCCCAGCTCCCAGGACGCGGGCTCTGCACCCTGGCAGCCTCGAGTGCAGTCGTCCTGTGCGACTTCGACTACGGTTGGGTCGGGCAGCGTGTGCTCCCGCCGCCGCCGAAGACCGGTCCAAGGTGTCTGAGTCTCCACGTAAGGAGACAATCACAAATAACAACAATAGTGCCTAACGCAGACAAGGCGGGGAGGAAAGTTTCTGACCCGCACTGGAGCGGGCCAGGGCTGGGAGGGGAAGGGATGCGGGGCGGGAGGATGACAGCCTGGAAAGGAGAGAACAGCAGGAGGTCCGTCCCGGTCGGACGTGGTCGGGGTGGGGTACAAGGGGCGGCGGGCTGCGCTGTCCAAGGTCCAAGGGAGGTGGGAGGCGGGCGCGGAGCCCGGAGCCAAAACTGGCTGGCGACAGTCGAGAGAACGGGTAACAGCTGTCTAGGGCGCCTGGCACCCCGGGCTTGTAAAAGTAACCCCGCTGGAGCTAGGCTAGGGTGAGGAAGAGCACGGGGGGCTGCGCTGAATCCCCACGCTTCCACGCACCACTCCCTACCAGCCTCACCTCTAGCTTCATTCCCCTCCCCCCAAGCCCACTCCTCTCCGAACCTCCGCCGGGTGCTGTGGCGGGGGCGGGACCGGAGAACCAGTGCTCGCGGTCCGGACGCCCGGTGCATGCTGCGGGCCCGGGAGCTCCTTACCTGGGGTCGCAGTACGGGGAGCTGAGGCAGCCTGCCGCGCAGAGCCGGGCGCCGGGCGCGGCGCAGCCCCTCCACGCCTTGACGTTCTCCTTCGCTTCTCTCCGACTCCGTCCCGGGCACCGAGCAATGAGATCCTCTGGGCTGCAGCTGCCGTTCCCTCGGCCGCCTCCGCTGCCGCTGCAGCAGACGGAGGACGCCCCGTGGCGGCTGGAAGCCTGTGTGAGTAGCGGCGCCCGAGAGAGTGGGATCTGCTGGAGACTCCGCGGCTCCGGGCGCACGAGCGTGCGCACGCGCGCCTGCGAGTGTGAGTGTGTGTGAGTGCGCGCGCGCCCCCGAGGAGGGGCAGTCGCGAGGGGAGGGGGAGAGACGCCGAGAGATGCTCGTAGGGACCGAGGCAAAATTCTTCGCCTCCGGAAATCCGGAAATCCGGAGAAGGAGGCTCGAACGCGCGTCTAGCCAGGGGGAGCTACCCGCGAGGCGACGGCAGAGGGAGGGAGCGCGGCGCGTGCTGGCTGGGGATCCAAACCCGGCCGAGCTAAACCGAGCTCGCCGTCACCGATGCAGGAGAGGCGGTGCCCGCAGCCCACGACTGCGCTGGCTCCTCTCGAGGGGCCGAGCCGCTCGCCCCAGCCCACCTCCGCCCCTGTCTGGACTTGGCTAGGCTGAGTGGGGAACTAAGATCCGGACCCCACGGTTGCCACGGCGACCTTGGAGGCACCCGACCTGCTGAGGGGCGGAGCGGGGCACCCGGTGCACGTGGCCGTCTACTGGCTGGGACCGGCGTGTGCAAGGCTGCGGGCGTGGAGTGGGAGGGAGAACCCAAGCCAGCGCGGCCTGCGGCCTCACCTGGGTAAAGGATGCGGAGCGGGTGCGTGAGTGGCTCGGTTAAGGGCGCAGTCAACGTACAGGTTTGGGGGACGTTAGGGGGAAGGCGGGGAAATACTTCTTACTCTAGGTGGAATGTGGTCTTATTTCCTCTTCGGAAGCCACTTTTCCTCAAAGTTGTCCACTTCCCAGGTAAAAGTGCCGGCCTCTTTGTTCATATTCAGCTGCCTGTGCAGGCATCCAGATGGTTCCACTTGAAGTCAGCCTCCTCCAAGAAGCTGCCAGTGTGCCCAACTGGTGCCCCTCTTGACCAACTAAACCCTTTATTCCCTCATTCTTCTAAACCACATTGTACACCTTAGAAATAAGTGTTTTCAATACATTTCTATGGCTTTTCTCTAAAAAAAGACATAGTCCAACAGTATTCCTTTCCATGCCTAGTTTTAATTCTGAGTACAGTTTTGTCACCCAAGAATTTGAAAGGTCATAGTCTGGGTGATACTTCAAATACCCTTACTGGAAGGACTGTCCAAGCACGGATTGTATTTTGCATCCTTTTGCAAGCCCTCTAGTACTTAGCACAATCCACATACATTATGTGAGTGCTATAAATGTTGAATGACATTGTTTTCTAGCTTCACATATCCTGAAGGCAAAGACGTGGATGCTGGGAAAGCCATTACCACCCCATGAGTCTTGCTGGATTTAACTTATGCCATTTCCCCCTGTGTGGCTATTTTCCTCTCTGGCTGCCAGAGTCCACATGCAAAAAAAAAAAAAAAGACAATAGAGAATACTGACCCATTGTGCAATCACACTGAAGTACACAAGCAATGAGCACTCTGTAGTGAGTCCAATGGGATATCCTGGGTGTATGAGAAGGTTGAAACTTGCTTTACTTCAGCCCTAGGGAATGGTGAAAGTCACCATTCATTGAAGTTTATAAGGACTATTCTAGAGCATAAGGACAGGAAAAGAATTGTAAGAAAAACACGTAATTCTTAGAGCTTGTCAGGTACAGGTTTTTCTCTTGCAGAAAGAACATTACTTCATGGACATTTGCCAATACAGGCAGTGTCACCCAAACTACTAGTTCTGCTATAGCACCAAACCCATATCCTTCAACCTTAATATTTCTACAATTATCCTCTCAGAAGCAAAAGTCCTCAATTTTGCATTCAATGCTAAATTTCAGTTCCTTTGAACTGAGCCTCTTCTGTGAGCTGCTTCATTCTCTAGGAATCACAGCTTTGAAATATAACTGAAATTGAGTGAAAATTAAAATGGGTTTATTTGGGTGTTGCTGAGTGTTCTCTAGTAGGGGTCCCTTTAAATGATTTCTCTTCTGTCACACAATTTGCAGTCTTCTTAGAAGAAATTTGATATGTAATTCATGTTTTTATTGTTGTTGTGTTGAAAGCTCAGATATTTAAAGTTTTTACTTGAAAAGAAGCTCTAATACTTGCAGGAAGAGTAGAAAAACGCTGATATTCAAAATGGACTCTTGATAGTCAACCATTAAAATGAGTATGAATTAAAAAGCTTCTAAAAGTAATTGTAAAGTTGTCTTTAAAGTGTGGGCGGCTTCCCAAGGCTTGTCTTGCTTGGTGGTATGGAAGAATGCAACAAAGCCAGAATTTCTCTGATGCCCACCAAAGGGGAAAGTTTTGTCTTCATAAAATAAATGAATATATAAGAAGCCAACACTGGAAAATAAGATCATAGGCTTATAGCAATCTTAATTTGTGTTCATTTAAAAAATGAACAGTAGGAAAAAAATTACAACATCAGATATATAGTCATTTTTTACCCACGTACGGTAAAAAAGTTGGGAGAAATAGCTTCTATTAAAATGCTATAAATCAAAAATAAATTCAAAAAGGACAAAAAGAAAAGAAAATGCTATAAACCATCACTTCTCATGCTCCTTAAATACTAAATAATAATAAAATGTGCTACTGAGAGATATATTTTTCATTTGTTATTATGAACTCTGAGTCAATAGCATAATAATAAAGTTCCTATTTTTCTTCCTAGAAGGAAATGTTCCTTAACATGACTTTTTTTTTTAATTTACAGCAATACAATTAACTAGTCAAATATTAACTTCCTTAAAAACACAGGACTGGAAAAGTTGGGGTGTGTAGAGGAACACTTTAAACTGATTCGATCACAACTACTGCATACTGTCAGTCTAAATAAAAAGCAAATGCTTTGTACCACTGAAGTCTGATCAATTTAGACTGTGACATGTACCATGAATTCCAAACTCAACTCCTCATGCTGGGAGCCGATTGCCCAAAATCTTTGAAGTGAAAAGGCAGGAACCGTTAGCTGAAGTGCTACTGTTGATTTTAGTGGTTGTGACCATGCATGCAGAGACAGGTAATTTTCCCCATAATTAGGTCCCAGATCACTTAGTTCATTGGAGTTTTAAATGATAAAAAACCACCTTGACCTGCAACTGGTCACAAAGTGCCAATTCAGTATAGAGTTAGCACAGGTCAAGAAGCCTTAAGTTTATCTTGTTTGTCTATGTTTTTATGCATTGCTTTATTCCATATATTATTAGGGCAACTTAATTCTGCTAGAGGTCAAGCATCTTTAGGAAAGAAAAAGAGAAAAGAAAAAGATAGTTTATTCCAAGCATATATATACATGTTTTCTTAGTTATCAGTGCTGGCATTTTAGGTACACATGGATAGATAAGATACCAATGATTTTTAATAGTTTATGAGGTTATGGAGTTCCTGGAAACTAAAGGAAGCTATAAATCCTCTCCTCAGGAAAGTGAACTTACAAAAACTTATGGAATGAAATTTCATGGGTTTAAGGGAACCTCCTCTGAAGCTCAGATTAACAACCTTTTTACATAGGTCCTATGTACATTGACATTTATAGTTAAAAGGAAATGACAGATTTACTAACATCCCTGCTTGTGTTATTAATCTAATAATTTATTTCATTGTCAACACCAAGAATGTGCAGTAAATCAAAGAAGTATTTATTGAGTACCTACGCTGTAATCAGCTGTTTCTCATGCTGTGGTTGTTACCAATAAAGTATAAAAGCCAGTCTACCTTTGCCTTTAAAGAGCCTGCAATTGCAATCATTATTCTTGGGAACCAAACAGTGAACAGAAGCATAATTTTTATCATTTGACCAGGTGCAACAAACTTCAATTTGAATTGCCAATATGTTTTAATGAATTCATTTGTTAAATAAATAAACCATTTAGTTGATAATTATAAGTTATCAATGTATATATGCATATTTTCATATTAATATTCCCTGGTAGTAATCATTTATATTATCATATAATGTGTAAAGTAAAAAGCTATTTTATTGCTGTATTCTGAATTTTAGAGTAAAGATAAGAAGAAAATGATTAATGAGAACAAATGGACCACGTTGGCAATGACAGCCAATGGGCTCCCTTGGCAAAGCAGAATCAATTAGAATATGCTAGAGTTTATATTCAACCAACCAAAGATTTGGGAATCATCCCTGTATTTGAAATATTATTCTTGGATAATGTTAACATAAGTTTTTTATTACTCACCCAAATTTTCTTAATATTTGCCTTCTCAGTTTCTTTTCACTTATTAACCCCAAATTATTTTCCGTTAAGATAATTTTTAAAAACACAACTCTCTCACTCAATTCATGACAAAATTGTAAAGAGTAGAGAAGCAATAACTGAAGGAAATAAGAAGCTTTCCATGGTTAGAGTCAGTGATACCATGAACTCCTCTCCCATTTATAGGTTGGCACTGACATAATTCGAGCTGTTGAAAGCCTCACCATCTGCAAATTGAGCACTCTACATAATGGGCCACCCAAAGGGCCCAAGAGGCTTCACAAGCTAGTTACTTTTAACTTTTAATTTTTCCAGAGGCAATCTTGGTGACATGAAAAAAGAGCACTGGGCAGCAAGTTCTAAGATCTGAGTTCAAATCCCATCCTGGCTAACAGCTTGTGAGACCACGAACAACTCACTTTCAGAATTTCAGCTGGCCCCTCCTAGGAAATGTGCACAATGACATCCGCCTCGCTGGTTAGTTAAAAAAATCACATGAAATAACGAGAAAGTATCCCTCAGGTTGTAGTTTGTAAGAAGTCAGTAACTGTGCACTTTAGGGTGTAAATCAAAGTGCGTGGCAAAAAAAAAAAAAAGAAGAAGAAGAAAAAATGGAATACATACATGAATGGGAAGCTCCTGTAGAAATTCTGGGAGTCTATGTTAGATTATAACTAAAACAAAAATTGAACTGGTTTGCTGATTCCTGGGAGTCCCTCCTGAGGATATTTTAAGAAAGCCACAGACGACCAAAAGTTGGTAGAGGCAAACACATGCAGGAAATTGTGGGTTCTGTAATTCCAGAGATACTGTAATTCTGTAAATTCTGATGCTATTGCAAAACCCAAACCTTTGTGTTCATTTGTTTTTAATTAGTCTCTGTTTTTTTCTGTCACACAGATTCTTCTTCTTCAATGGTGCTTTGAGCTGATAATTTAGATATATGAACATTTATTTTACAGATTAACGCCAATCGTAAACCTTCTTTTTTTTAACATGTATTTATCTATGCATACAAGCTGGGGTGTAGGCCAGAGGTGTGGAGTAGTGAGAAGATTCACCAGAGACAGAACAGGCAGATCGACTGAAATACCCTGCTGAGGGGAGCAGTGGGGGAGGCAGGAGAGGTCTGCAGGGCCACGTAGACCTTCTTATTTTAAAAACAGAAATAATTCACTGTTTTCTCCCTCTTAATTGTAAAATTGTTATGGGTGCATGCTTGTTAGAGAAAAAAACAGGCAATACATAAATGTATAAAGAAGAAGAAAAAATATTACAACATCACCTCTTGGGGACCAACCACCATCACTATTGTGGTATATATCCATCCAGACATTGTCTTTGCATATTTTTAGTTTTTTTAAAATGTCATTCATGTCAAAGTTAAGTCTTTTATGCTAACATTTTAACAAAAACACTTTCATGAAAAGTTTCAAAAGTATTTTTCTTTCCTATTTTTCCCAAGATGAGCTTTGTTCAGTAAGTCCTTGAAACAGAATTTTTTTAAAATATTTAGTCACCCGTGAAACTTTCCCTTTTTATTCCCCCACTTTTTACCACTTCTAACAATGAGTACTTTGAAACAACTCTCTAAAAACCTAATCTCACCTTGAGCTGACATGTTTTGGAGTCACAAGCCCTGCTCCTTGGCCCCTGGCCATTCTCTCCACCCCCAAGATGAAGCCCAGCTCTGACCTTGGATCTGGTACTGCATTCCTTGATGGAGCAGAAAAGAGTCTTAATTTCAATAAGTAACCAGAGTGTTCATGGCAGTGACCATCTACTGGTTCTGCAGGAGGTTGGCCTAGAGGGGAATTATTTGTGTTCATGTTTTATGTCAACTGCTGCAGGCAATATTTGGGAAAGTTACTTTTTATTTTGCTTGTAAGAGTTATAAAGAGTTTTTCACAATACCAATGCTGGCCGTAATTCCAATTGAATTTCCTACTTTTGCAATTGAACTTGTCCAATTTTACCTAGGAAGCCATCCATTATTATTAATGAAACAGATGACAATATTTATAATTTTGCCAATTTGCAGAGTTGTACGAAGAACTACAGCTTCCCAAAATAAAATAATCGCATCCCAGTCTATCCTACTCTGCAAGTCTAAAAGAACAGTTTCTTAAAATGAAAGCTAAAGAATTGATAGTAAAAGGTAAGGGAAAAAAGAAGAAAACCAGACTGAGAGAAATTATCTATAGTAGTTCCCAGTAAAATATATAGCCTACATTGTAAATTATGAAATTTTTAAATAACTTATCATATATGTGCAGCTCATGGAAGAAAATAATGGGGTAATCTTGAAAATTATACAGATGGCATAACAATATGTATTAAAAAGTTTTAGAGAACTGATAACCTGTCTTTGCATTAATCAAAGGAGAGTATCATCATATTTAGCTTATCAGAAAATTTCAACAACTAGGAAGGTGTTCTTTTGTTGCACAAGAGTGCAAGATAGGGCCACCTATCTTGATTCCAGAGTTAACTGCTACAGGTTTATTTGTGTAGATCCAACCTGGGCTGAGAAGTGACCTTGGGCAGGAAGAGGTACCAA
Organism: Scalopus aquaticus; assembly: GCA_004024925.1. Classification (NCBI taxonomy): domain Eukaryota; kingdom Metazoa; phylum Chordata; class Mammalia; order Eulipotyphla; family Talpidae; genus Scalopus; species Scalopus aquaticus. The sequence goes on along the minus strand of PVIJ01010809.1, from coordinate 23,182 downwards.
GGTCCTTACTGAAAGTTATCAAGTTGAATCTGAGAGATATATTGAATCTGAGAGGCAGAGTGGAGCAGAAATAGAAAATCTGAAACTGGAAGATAAGATGAAGCCAGAACAAATCCATGAGAACTGAATAACCATACAATGCTCCTCATATGTGGCAACTGGTTTGATTGACACTCCAAGGGATGTTCTCAATTTCCCTTTCTTTTTACTCCATTTTCAAAAATCAGTAGTTAATAGAATAAAAGCATATTTGACCAAATAACTAAGAAAAAATGAAAATAAGTACTAAAAATGTTTAATTTAATGAACTTGCAGTACTTGTATTAAATTTAAGTGTGCTGCAGATCCTTTAAGCCAATGTTCACAAATCAGAATCACAAGAATAACTACTACTTACTGATAGTAGAGCATGGAAAAGTAAAAATAGTATATAAGATCAGATTGAGCTAGATTTGAATTATGGGTCTGTCAGAGAAAATGTGGGTAAGTGTCTTCATCTCTCTTAAGCTTCCGTTTCCTCATCTGAAAATAGGTATAATTTTATACGTACCTCTTAGGACTTTCTGAGACAATTAAATGAGATCATCTAAACATTTCCTAATTCCCTAATGATGACATGTCCCTAGGAGATACAGAGGGTGTGTGTAGTTTATCTTCTGTGATGGTTAATTTTATGTGTCAGGATACCCAGACACTTGGCTAAACATTATTTCTGAGTGTGTCTGTGAGGGAGTTTTCAGATGAGACTAGCATTTGAATTGGTAGATCAAGCAAAGCAGATTGCCCTCACCAATGTGGGTGGGTCCATTTCATGCAATCTGCTGAGGGTTTGACTAGAACAAAAAGGCAGAGAAAGGGGAAATTCACATTCACTGCTTGACAACAGTTCTCCTGGTTCTCGGGCCACTGCACAACTAGAAACTTACCACTGTTGTTTACAGATAACAGCTCATGGGACTTCTCAATCTCTATAATCATGGGAGCCAGTTCTTTACAATAAAGCGCTTTATATCTCATATATATATATATATATATTTATATATTACATAACATATAAATATATGTTCTGCTTTTCTGGAGAGTCCTGAAGAATAAACCTACCTTCTCCATCAAATGGACCTTTGAGTTTATATGTCTGTTTTCTTTATATTTCTTCAAGATGTCAGCTATCGCTTCTTATTATTGTCATTGTTACTGATTGTAAATTCTTCTCTGATGACAACTCTACTGCATACACTTGGGAACATATCATTTTCCCCACAGATAGTCTTTTTTAACTTACTTTCCCATGTCTAACCTGTATTTTGAATACATAAAATATTTGAAACTTCTTTCAGACACATTGATATCTCAAAAAGAATAGCCCAGCAAATAAAGCACACATCTGCCCTTCTTTCTTCCTGCTCTAATTCCCACCCTTCATGGCACATTACATAGGTACTCTTATAAATCAGTTTCCTGTGATTTTAGTTAGCATGAATCGATTCTTCAGAGGCAGGCCACTCCTCAGTTTTCTGAAACTGCAGAACTGTGGACCAAGCCCGAGACCATGAAAATCTCCTCAGGGTTTGTATCCTGTATGACATAGCATGACATAACACTCATTCAGTGAGATTCATGTCCTGAACATCAAACGTTTTTGAAAATAAATGAACTCAACTTCTTTTTAATATTTAAGATATTCCAAGAATCAAGTTTTCAAATGCAAAGACTCAGTCTGTATATTTATATTTCTTAATCTGTGACATGCAAGTGACTTACTCAAAATATAAAGAAGAGTTTCCTGATTTAAAAAAAAAAAGTGATTGTATCCAAATTGAGTAAATAAATGAGATGGTGGGTTTGTCCTCTTTGAAGACAGGTCTAAATAAAAGTATTTATACATAGTATTTCCTAAAGCCAGACATGGATCAAGTACTTTTCTGATCAGATGATTCTCAGAGAATATAGGATTAGCATTCCAGAGTAGGATATTATTTTGATACATTTTGACAGTGTTACTCCATGATAATTATAGAATAAAAATGAAAAGAAATGGAAACAAGTCTTTAGCAGCTGTTTTAGTGAGACAATCTTGTTATGTGAGGAGAGAGGGTGATACTAGGTTACTGGCATTGGACTGAATGTTAGCATCCCCCCTAAATTCATAATATGAAATCATAATGCCCAATGTGATGGTATTGGTATTAAGAGGTGGGGTCTTTAAGAAGTAATTAGGTCATGAGGGTGGAGCACTCATGAGTGGAATTAGTATCCTTAGAAGAAGAGACATGAGGGCTTACTCTCCACCAGGTGAAGGTACAATGAGAAGATGGCCATCTTAAGCCTAGAAGAGAGACTTCCCAGACCCCAGATCTGCCAGAAGTAATATCTTGGACTTCAGAACTATGAGAAATAAATGTTTGTTATCTAAACCACCCAGTCTATGGTATTCTGGTATAGCAGCCTGAACTGAGACACTACCCCACAAGTTATTGTAGTTTACCCTAACTCTTGCAAAGGATGACATGTCGTAAATCTTGAATGAGGAGACTATTAGCATTTCCAGGGAATTAGTAAAGTTTTGGTAACAAGGAAGCACAGTTATTGACTGTCTATGTGTTTTACTCATATAACCTTATGATTAATTCAATTAACTAGAATCTAAATTCTTAAAATGGAGTTGTCGATTATGACTGTGCTTGGCTTATATTTCTCTAAAATCATTTCACTCTCTCTTTTGAGTTCATGTTACACATGATTACCTATAGTTAGATGAAAATAAATGATTTCAGCTTTTACTGATTCTCACATTGATCACTTTTTTGAGCATTAATCATGTTGCAAAAGAAACATATACTACACAAATGCAGAAGCAATCCACAATTAAATGTTCACAGTGACACTTCTTAAGTCAGTGTTTATCCAGAAAGACCATTTCACAAAATCCTCCTAATGACTGCCTCACTCTGGAAACCAATGGAATTGGCTTGTAAATTCTCCAACTGGGATGATGAAGGTGTAAGGGACAATACTTCCCAATTCACCCTATGCATTGAATTTGCTTGTAAATTTTTTTCCAGCACATTATAATAGTGCTTTATTTTAAATTATTGAATTATTTATATGAACGGAAGAATGAAAACACATCTTGGAGTCAGAAAATTCGGGCTCAGCCCATGGGTCTCCCACTTACTATCTTACTTCAAGTAAATAATTTTACCTACTTTTGTCCCAGGTTTTTAATTTCTTTCTTAGAGATAGTGATGCTGTCCATATCCATAATTACTGTGAAGATTAGATTATATTGCTCACATAAAATTTTTGTAACATCTAAGGTATTGTAGAAATGCTAAAATATTTGAGGGCTATTACTACAGTTGTTACTGGTCAAAAATAGTTGTTTTCAAAGATAAACATACCAGGCCAGTCAACCATGAATAGAACTATTTGGCATAATTTCCAGAGAAAAATAAAGAATCTACTTGCAAATTGAGTTGCTGTCCATCCCATGCCAACATCAATATTTTTCACATCCAGGATTCAGCAGCATAAAGCATATAGTAAGGTGTTCAATACATCTTATTGGACACAACTACCCATGTGTGACTTATCCCCCCCCATCTTTCTTTTTTGCACAATTCCATATAATTTCAGTCCTCTTATATCTTTCTTCTTGATTCACTTTAAGTAGGTTATTTTTTCACACTAAGCAAATAACTTAAGCACTATGAAAAATGCCCACAGCACTTTCTATCTGCGAAATGCATAGACCTTTTATAAACACATTAATGATCATCACACAATATTACCTACCTTGAATGTTTTCTTATCTTTTTATCATGCATGTCTGCCTAGTATAAAATCACAGGGCAAGAACTCTGTCTAATTCTATTTGTAAATCAGGGAGAGAGCATTGTTGTTCAATAAATGCCAAGAAGTAACAGCATCCTTGTGAGGTGAATAGGTGGAAATTATTATTTCTGTCCATAGTAAAATGAAAATAAAATGGGTACTTCACAATTTTCAAAGCATTCTCATATTGATTATCTTATTTGTCCATCACACCAACACAGCGAGGAGCTAGGGAGGGTGGTTTTACTGTTACCGCTTTGGATGAAGACAGAAAGTGAGAATAGGAGGTTAAATGTTTGTCCAAGGCCCCTGAGCAAGTCAGCACAAATCTAGGAAGCAACCAAACCTGCAGGATCTGTGCCCCCATGTTCTCACTAATGCTGCAGGAACTTCATAGCAATAATCCTAATGGATTTGTAAACATGTCAAGAAGTACATCTAGGGCCTCCCTGGTTGTACAAGGGGTTAAGTCTCTAAACTATGAAGCTATCAGCAGCCACTGCAGCCAGAGTTTGATCCCGGCCAGGGAGCTAAGCCCACATGGCGCAGCAGACCTCTCCTGTCTCACCCGCTGCTCCCCTCAGCAGTGTATTTCAGTCAATCCACCTGTTGTGCCCCCACTCTGTCTCTGGCTAATCCTCTCACCCCTCACATGTCTAGCCTACCCTAGCTCTTGTATGTATAAATAAACAAAATAAATCTTAAAAAAAAAGAAGTACATCTATATTCTTTGCTTTGTATCTCAGCACTAAACTCTGACCCAAGCCCATAGCAAATGCTCAGTAAATAGCTGTATAATTAAGAGTATAATTTTCTGTCAGCAGGACTCAAGAACTAATTATTGAATTCACAACCACCTTACCATCTATACAGCTGTTCAGCCCATGAAAACCATTATATGTTGCTAATTTCCTGTTTCATTTAGTGAAACGTATGAGGTCAGTTTTCAAAGGCCACTTCTCTAATATATGCAGCAATGACCTGCAAAATACAACAAATGCACAAGTCTTAAAAAACTCAAGCTTAACCTTTCATTTTGCTAAGAAAAATGTGTAATGTGTTTACTGTTACAGTCTTCTGGGTTGTTCAGAAACCCTAGAAGCCAGACACTAAAACCAGACCACACGTGAGTTATAATCAGTGTCTGCTACTAATATCCTTTATTCCTGCTAGTGGCAAGTGTTTGTGTACTATACGGAACTTTGAAAAGCATTCAGAACCTAAGCTGGATTGTTCAGTAAGAGAGTGGGGAATAGTAGAGAGTAATGAAGAGAAGGTTGTGAGAATGGCTGTGATTTCTCAGTGACTACTTTCCTTAGATGTGGCAGGAAACAGTGAGTAATCCTCTAAGCTACAGTAGACTTCAGCAGAAGGGGTTGCTCACATATTAGTTGCTGAGAGAGTCCTACAGCCTTTGATGGTGGCAGAATCAAATGATGATTTGATATTTGCACTAGTTTATGGACCAAATCAACATCCTTTTACAGGATGCTATCATTTTGCAGATGTAATCTTCTAGTATTTAATCTTTTAGTAGCATTTTGGCTACTAAAATGCTACTAGAAGATTAAATTATCTTTGGCTAAATATCTTTTCAAAATGATTCATGGAGGAAGTCAGAAATTGAATTTTTTAAGTCTTATTTCTCAGAATCACAATCAACTCAAGACACTACCAAACCTTTTTCAACCACAACAGCCTCTGTTAAACACACATAGTGTCAAATTAGAGATAACCTCATGTTCTTAGTTCAATTTTTCATCTTCCAGAAGAACTGACAAACAAAACATCAATTAAATTTTTTCTCATGGAAGAAAATCTTATTTAAAACAAAGACCTTATGATAATATATTCCAATGACATTTTGAATAATTATAGAATATAAAACCCTGAATTCATTAATGCATTCAAGAATAATGCATAATAGTTTGATTTTATTATTTTTTTTACTATTTTTTTTTTACCAGCTGGGGTATAGGCCAGAGGCGTGGGGCGGCAAGAGGGTTCACCAGAGATAGAGTGGGAAGCAGAACAGGCAAATTGACGGAAATACACTGCTGAGGGGAGCAGCGGGCGAGGCAGGAGAGGTCTACCACTCCACGTGGGAATCTCCCCGGCCGGGCCGGGCGTCGAACTTGTGTTGCCGCTGCCGACAGCTCCACAGAGCAGCGCTTAACTGCTGCGCCACCAGGGAGGCCCTGATTTTATTATTTTTTTATTAAAATTAAGGTTTTAAGTACTCCTTCCAACTATTCATATGAAGTAGGAGATCTGAGAGGCAGAAATAAACAGAGCGAAGTATATCTCATACCCTTCAACTATATGTTTATTTTGCTTAATCTTTAATTTATATATACTGTTTGAGCACATGGTAATTAATATCCCTGAAAAGGAAAAAAGTATATACACATACATATGGACATTAACTAAACTACCAAGTCTAAATATATAAATATCAACCTGTTCTATTTACAGTAAAACATAGAAAAGTACTTGTTAAGTGTTAGTCCAGGAAAGGGGTTCATTTTCATTAATAGGAATGAACAAATGAATGCCCTAGAAACAATGTAATGCTTTGCTCTTGGGTGTTGTTTTTTTCTGCAACAAATTTCACTTTACTTAATAATGTTTTATATAGCGTTATTTTGTTAAAGTTTAAATGAATTAATAGATAACTTTCAAAGTGTTTCCATTTTTACTTTTCTTATGATGAGGTTTAAAATTTTTGGCAACCAATTTTTTATTGTTGCAAATCCAAATTTCTGTATATGAAGTTGTTTCAGAGCTCACCTATGTTCTACATTAATTTTTAGTAGCATATTGAACATCTCCTACATTGTGATAAAAGATACAGGCATTAGGTATAAAATACATCAATCACTTCCTGTAGGGCATGTATTATTATCCTCATTTTTTATAGATGACAAAGTCCTATTTCAGAAAGGTTAAGTAAGTTCCCAAGGTAAGAAAACTAATAAGTGCTAGTATCTATCTAGGAATCTAGCTTTGTCTTTCTCCAAAGCTGTCCCCCTTTCAGTTTATCATGTGGCCTCTCAAATTTTAAAACCAGCAATATTTATATAGATACATGTACTTGCACATATATATGCATAAGCAGAGTGAGAGTCTTACCTTTTTAAAAAGTGTCTTGGCATCCAAAAAAAATCACATTAGAAAAACATGCATATCAATAGTGGTCTTCTGACATTTTGGTATATACCTGCCTTGGCTTTAACTTTTAAAATCTTCATTAGCCCTGGGCCAACATTGATGAATCACTCTGAGTAAAGTAAATGTGATTTGTGAAGAGGACAGTTTCCCATTTTCTGAACCTCTATGTTGTGTCATTAAGTATTGAAACTAACAGTAAATTTAATAAGCTATTTATTTCTATAATGAGAAACCCTCATTATTCACTAGAAATAGGCAGCATTCAGGGATACTAAAATAGATGGCAGAAATAACAATTGAAATTCTGAATACATTAAAACCACAGCATGCTGCAGACCAATTAAAATTGACAACCAAGTGAAGCAAATACACATGGATAAATATAGAAAATTCAAGTTGTTGTTAGGGTAGTCTCCCCCACCCCCCCTTTTCTCTTAACTAGTTGGTATTTTTTTCCTTCTGAATATTCCAGTTCATTTCGTTAATCTTTTTCTGCTTGGCTTCTGAATTTTCATAAAATTAAATGCTGACAGATATCAAATGTTAATTCATAGAATACCTCAGCACTTTGATGTATTTAGTGCCCTGATGTTGGGAAACTATCACTAACTAGAAATACTAGCTTTTGTAGACAATATATAATTTTCATAATAAAAAACCAAGATAAGAAAAATAGATATTGCGCTAAACATTTCAACCATGTGTTCACCTCTGTGTATTAAATTAGTATTGGCAGCTGAGTCGGAGATTACAGGGTACAGCTGCTTTAACCTTCAGCAGTAAATGATGCTTGCTGAATCACCTCCATGTGCCTCCAAAGCCCAAGAAGCTTAAAAATATAGGTTTGATGCTCAGAATGAGAAAACATAGTCAGTTAGCATCGCTCAGGTTGGGGGTGTGTTTGGACAAAATATATTGTTAATAGAGACTATGGAATTTATTTTTCTGAAGCTCTTAAAGGAAGTTTTTTGTAGGCATGCCTTACTTTAAGAGACTAAGTTTGATGTAACAACATAAACAACAGATCCTACTACTTGAGTACCTGCAATGGATCATGCATTGTCCTGGCTGCTTATACTAGTTTCATTTTCATAATAACCATCAAGAGTAGGTATTATTATTATTATTATTATTATTATTATTATTATATACATGATAAAAATGTATCAATAATTGTACCCAGGGTCACATGATTAGAGGTGAGACTAGAATGCCAAAGGTCAAACCAGCATCCCTTTTCATTTCAGTGACCTCCTTCACTGATTATACTTTAGTTTTATGTCAAAAAACACAATGTTTGTTCACTAATTATAATACTTGGAAAAAAAAGATGTTCATGAATACCTAGGTATAATCCCAATACAAACATAATTTCATTTAATTACAATGCAGTCCTGGTCTGAAATTGATTTTTGAACCTACATCTTTTTGAAGAGAGAGTATCTGTAGTGTGTATGGAGGATGTTGGAGGAGGAAAAATACAGCTGTTGTAGTAGCACTGAAAGAAAAGGAACAAGTTAAAAGCTTTCTGCTCTTAGACAAGATTAATCATCTTTAAGTACTTTTCTATTGAATAAATTGTGACAGAGTTATTCAATATGGGTCTAGAAAAGGACATAATGATTGGACTCCTCATAAGTAATGCTTTTTAAAAACGGGGGTTGGATTTAGATTACTGTAAAAGCAAATAGGTTTGGGAGTGAGAGAATGTTTCCTCACTGAATGAACTTGTAAAAAGTAGCAAACAGTGCCATCTACTGGGCTTTAATCTTTCTTTGTTAGAGGTTTTGCATATGATCCTATCTGTGATGTACACTGAATATAGATACATATTAATAAGAAGCATAAGAAAAGACCTTTATTTCCCACTATGAATAGTCAAGATATTTTTAAGTGGCTGTTTTTCCTTCTTTAGGAATATATTTGAAAACATTTTATTATTGCTATTAAAAGAAGTATTCAATAAAGAACAAATAATTGCCTTCAAAGAAGCCTATCTTAATATTAAAACACTCACACACACACACACAAACCTTTCTTGAAAAAAAGGTTAAATCACCCTACATGGAAACATCACCCCAGAGGAAATAATCCATTTCCTTTGCCCAGTTGACAACTCTTCTTTCCAACTTCAATCTAGAGGAAACGTCCTTCCTACTAAGGAGGCCATGACCTATGTGGTAGGTACAAATATTCAGTCTATGCCACCCACATGGTGGAGAACAGGGTGCTGGGTGTGTTGTCCCAGTTCTTCCCTGGGAGAATCAGTGTTCTGGGTTATTTGGTTTCTCAACCAGTTGGTGGCACTCAAGAGTGCACAGCATGGTCTGTGACCCATGCTGTGGCAACACACAGCACAGTGTTTTTCAAGTTGTGGGCTTCAAAACCACCTGCATCAGGATCACCTGGGGAGCTCTTGAAAGTCACAGCCCAGGCTGGGCCTAAAAGACACTAAATCATAAATTTCTGCTGCCCAGACATCTTCACTTAATAGCTATTCTGATGGACACTGGAGTTTGACAACCACTGTCTAGAACCTTGGCAGTCTAGAACCTGTGGTGTCTGTTGTGCCTACTAGCAAAGTGCAGACAGGTATGGCTCCAGTGATCCAGTCCAGACCTTTCCTCAGAGGACTGTTCTAAAGCACATGTGCTTGTGCACCAGCACCATCTGTGGCACTTTTAAAAGTTGTACATCCCTTTTACTCACCATTCTCAGATTCCTCTCATTTATTCCATTCTTGATGATATTTGTTGATGGTAACTAGCCTCTTTCAGAACATTAGCCTTGATGAAGTTGAGTGCCCAAAGGTTAGCCTACAAAGTCTGGAAACATCAAATATTTTGTCATATAATATTTATAAATAAGTCATTTATTTTATATCCAACTATGTTTTTAGACTTGGTATTTCTCCTCTAGATAAAATTTCAATAACTCTGGCCTTCTTGATTGTTATGATCATAGGCCTGCGTAATTTGCAATGAGTGCTGTGAACAGTGCAGTGGTTTAGATAGAGATTTGGTTATCTAATCTTTGGTGGAAGTTGGGTCATATGAGTTGTCAACTATTCTGGTGATGCTGGTGTGTACTATTAAAACAATGAGGCCTCCCAATATTATTTCCATTAAAAACAAATAAATGATCTTTTTAAAAAATTTAGGACTCCAGGGCATCAGCAAGTCAGACTTGTCTTCGACTTCCCCAACAAACGACAGTGACACCCACGAGAGACATCCCTAGGACTCAGAACACTCTCCTTTATCTTTGCTACAGCCAATCTAGTCATCAAACCCAGCTCAGGTGTACACCTCCTACGTAGCAGTCTCCTAGATGGCCCTATCCATAGTGATCTCTTCTTCCTCTAAAACGAGAGCACTTACAGTCTTACCCACAGCATGACAACTAGTTACAATTTTTAAGTGGCCCATGAGTTCTGTTGAATAAAAAGGGTGTAAAGAAGGATAATTTTAGACTTTGAAGGTGAAAATTTACAATGATAAGTAAAGTGAATGTTGTTAGTACAATTCTTTCCAACTCATTGAAAATATGCTCATTAGAGGCAGGGAAAATGTCTTGTATTATATTCCTATCTTCCATATTACCTCACACAGATAAAGTAGTTAATAAAGAGTGGCTCATTTGATATAATGTTCTCTCTCATACTTCTCCCCAAGAGTAGGACATGAACAACAATTTTTATAATGCTCAAAAGTCTTAATGCAGGATTTGTTGACTACAGCAAGTCCTCAAATAACATCATTTGTTATAGCTTTGATGAGAAAATTAATTTCTGACTGTGGCCACTGGCTTTGTGGATTTTTGACATAATACCTATTTGTGCAAGGGTTCTTTCCAGCTATTTTGGTTTTCTACCAAATATGTACACACTAGGTTTGTTGGCATGTCTACAGTGTGTGTGTGTGTGTGTGTGTGTGTGTGTGTGTGTGTGTGTGTGTGTGTGTGATGTGCCCTGAGATGGAAGGGATCCTTTACAGAATTGGGTCTAGCCTGTGTCATGAGCTGCAAGTTTAGGTTCCTGCTACCTTGACCCTAAGCTGGAATAAGCAGGTTGGAAAATGAATGAATGAATGAATGAATGAATGAATGAATACAAAAAACTCTCTCACATTAGAAGTGTTTTGCATCTTTATTTAGAATTTTGGTGATTTTTTTATGACCAGAAATATGTCCTAGGAACTTAACGCTTGTTTATGTTAAGTAGTCTAATGAGCTCCAGTGGTGCAGTTGGTTAGTACGTGGCACTTACATATTAATTAGCTTATGGTAAAATTGGCTTCAGGATACATCATTTTATTACACTTGCAGTTTCCAAGACTCCATCTACACTATGATAAAATGAGGAGTAACTGTATTTTGCGGATTAGAGATTTCAAAGTCACAGATTCAGGTATGTCTTAGATTAAGAGATCCTTTGGAAATCATTGTCTTGTCATTCAGCCTCAGTCCCTTCCTAGACCAGTTCTGCCTTGCATGGTGATTCTACACACCTTCCTGCTTTGTTCTGTCAAGATTTCATTGGTCCCCCGCTTTTCCCTTTACACAGAACTGCTCCTGAGGCAATTCCATTATTCTCTAAGCACAATTTTTGTCTTGTCCCCCAGAACTGTCCACAGTCAAAAGACACATCCTTTTCTCATTCGTTGATGGTTTATCTTTTCCAGTGAATCTCAACTTTAGCTACTTATCAGAAACATCTGGAAAAAATGCTGGTGTCCAAGCTGCCTAAGTAACTCTGATTTAATTGGTTTTTCATGGAGCTAAGGATGCAGTGTTTAAAAAAAAAATTCTTAGATAATTCTAGTATGCATCCAGAAATAAGAACATTCCATTTCAATTATGTTCAGCTAAGAAGTTCCTATTTTACCTTTCTCCTCAAATTTAGGTCAAAATTCCTGGCTTAAGGTTTAAACTGGTAAAAATCAGCATATGCAAATATAGACATTCACAAAAAGCAACCAGACCATGATGTAAACTATATAAATCCAAATACAATCACATAAATATATTGTGCAGGAGTATTACATGCTACCCTACTTCCATCACCTTAGGGAGGTAACCAGAATCCTCATGTATTTTAAAGATTTCACCACTAGAGAGCACCCAAATGGGTTTAAGAATGGCTTAGTTAATATATGAATTATTAGTTGATACGAAATGGAAAATTCTGGCAAGACAAGACCTTGAGAGTCTTCACCAATGTCCTCTCTTGCCAAGCATGTCTAACAATTGTTAATGCTGGAGAAATAAGATGTCAAGAGGTGTAACCTGATTTGAAGAGAGGTTTGCCATGAATGGAATTGAGAACTACGACTCCCACTCAAATGCACTGCCCAGCAGATGCTGCTGCCAGCTATCATCTCTAACCTTGTTTTCTGTCCACCCAGTGCGCCGTTTCCAGGATTTGAGATGTTAATTACCACTGAGTACAATAGCATGGGATATTTCTCAGCCCATCACTATGTTTTGCATAACATGTAAGTGTCTAGAGGGTATGTGAATGGCTAATAAATATATGTGTGTAATAGGTTTCACTAAAATAAAATGATTCACATTAGGATAAAATGCCCTCCTCCATCCATTTAAAACTGTTTTATTTAATTGTATTCCGCACTATTTGGATCCCTAATCTTTCTGTCAGTAATCAATGGAAGGGATGATAGCATAAAATCTACAAGTCTAACATCTACTTTATCAGGAAAAATTAGCTGGTTTGAAATACATAATTAGTTTGTAAAATGTGTTTTTGAATATACTTAATGAATGAGAGTTTTTGGCTGCCAATTAAACTGAACAGACATTTATGGGCGTTTAGGGAACTTTGAGAACAATTATAAAAGAACTCATACTAATTGAGGGATGGGCCTTAGTTGAATAGTCTGAACTGCTGACCTGAAATTATGATGAAATCATGTCATCTTCCCAAAAACCTATTTTGTGCTGTGAGCTGAGAACAGCCATTTCTATTTCTGTTCCACCTCCCTTAATTTTTAAGGCTTTTTTGAAAAGTGTAACACATTTGTTAGGTTTAGATTTTGTTACTTTTCTAAGGATTCAGAGATGGGTAATCAAAAAATCAAAAAGATTTGATAAGTCAGAGCAAGAGGCAGAATACATAAATTGGTGATTCTTTAGAGACCCCCAACCATGCCACCTTTTTAAATTCATGGACTTATTAGATGGGCTTATTTTCTTTGTTTTCTTTTCCCCATTAACAAAGCATGTCAAAGTTGACCCAGCAGCAGTTAGTAGCTCTTTATAGATAAAGTGAAATCCAGTGACATAGTAGGTAGCATCATATATTTTTAACTGTGAAATTTTGTTCCTTTATAACTATTATTAATATGGAGTAAATACTCAGGTAACATTTCTTTTTCCTTGCTAACTATCTTAAAAATTAACAGAGAAGATCAATGGAGTAGAAAATTGTCAAAACATGATGGTCTCCTTCTGCCATAGCAAGGATAACAAGGATAAGATAAAATCTAGGAAGTAGATAGATAACAGAAACCAACTTTTTGCAATTAGTGACTACAGAATTTTGAGCAACAACTGATCAATTGAAAAGAGAAGAAAAAAGAAGAGCAAAGGAGAGGAGAGGAGAAGAAATTTATTTCTCCATACTGCCCTTCTAAAAAACATAACATTTTAAGCTAATAAATAAGAAACCAGAAGGTACTCCTAACTGAACATCAAAATTTCCATAGTTACAAACTGGTTAGAGTTTAAATTACTCCTTCAGCCTCCTTTAGGATAATGGCAATTGACTTATGTTCCTCCACAGCTATTCTGAGGAAGTCCAGGGAAATTTATTGCAATAGACAAAAACTTCTTGGCCTGTATTAATAGATGATTAGGGCTACAGATTACACAATTCTCAGGGCAATATTTAAATGGAATACTAACTGTTTTAGCAGATATATCTTTCAAACCATAAATGCAGAAATTTTCAAGAAATAATCATTTATTTTCTAGATTTCAACTGAATTTTTGACTCTTGGCTTCCTATCATACCTAGTTGGAGGAAAATGTACTGTCTGCCTCTCTTGGGATCCTCCCTCACGCCAACCACAAAATGTGTCATAATTCTGGTATTTTTCACATCACCAAGAGGCCCAGAGTTTTGAGGACTGCAGGTATGAGGCAGCTCAAGAAGTTGCCTGATGAAGTGAAAGAACCCTGGCAGACTGTGGGCACACCACTTGATTGTGGGAACATGGGGAGGGGGAGGATGGTAAGAGGTTATTTGCAAATACAACCCAAGAGAGGGTCGATCTTTGGTAGAACTACAAACAGCAAAAGCTAAATAAAAAGGCCTTTACTCTTTCCCCTCAGTCCTCCTCCTCGTGTTGGCACTTGGTGGTGTTGGCAGTTGAACTTTAGAAGAAGACAGCAGTAGAAATAACCTGCATTCCTACTCCTGGTAGCCAAATAAGGCCAACAGTCATACCTCAGTAGAAAGAAGAGGAGAAACTTTAAACAGAAAATTAGACTTATGCTTACCTAAAAATGAGATTGTAGTCATATGTGAAAATGACCAGAAATGCCATGGGATCCCTCAGATATGGAGGATGATGAGGAAGATCTAGCCACCAGAATATAAAGACAGAACAGGACTTCCTGATTGTGTGTCATACAAAATACATACCCCTGTCTCTTGCCACATGCTTTGTTCTGCCTTGTCTGGTGGCCTGTGGTGCATCCATGTTATCCTTCTCACCGCTTACAGCTGGTGCTCACATGGCGTTCTTCTGCCTCCATGAATATTTCCTTAAGACTGAAGCTGACCCCAGTGCCTCCCTCCCTGGGGAAAGTTCTTCTCTCTTTTCTTCTTTATTCAAACTCTGCTTACTCCTGCCAGCATTTTCTCCCTTTGCACCTTTATATGCAGTATAAATTCTTCTTTGGGCTTATTTTTTAGTTTATCATTTCTATCCAGAAAGGATAGAGGCTGCTCTATTTCTACACCTGAAGTCAAGTAGGGCATAGATTATTGGCTTGAAAGGGATAGGGGAAAAACTAGGTGAAGAAAAATATCCAAATTATATATCAAAATATTCCCTAGCTCCACTTGGATTTCTGGTGGAATTTAGTCATCCTCAATCTGATTGGATTTTGCTATTGGATGCAGAAGACAAATGTATTTAAGCTAGTCACAGTATATGTTACATACTTATGTGCTTATTTCTTTCCCTATGCTTTGTAAGGGCTGTGTAAGAGAAGCAGCAGAGCTTGGTGCTTGAGACCAGCTGAGCCCAAATCCTGGCTCAGCTATTATGTCACTCTGTGAACATGCACAAGTTATTTAACCTCTCTGTGTTTCAGTTTCCCCATATGTGAAAATAGGAATGATAATAATAGTATCTAGCTCATAGGAAAGTTATGAGAATAGAATTCTGGTATTTGTGGACTATCAACCGCAGGCGAGCACTATGAGAAGTTGCAGGAATATGGACAACTGAATAGACACTGTCGTGATCGTCGTGAAACATCCGTCTCCCAGACCATATTGGTCTCACGGTATTTTAGGTAAGACCCATCAGCGATAAAGCTACAAACACATTGCCTTCTTTGTGATGAGAATTCTTGCGATCTACTCACTTAATAACGTTGAAACACTGTACGCAGCAGCGTTAGCAAGAGCGATGTATCCTCTCCCTGGAAGTCTGTCTCCCTGGACATGAGAATACATGAAACATATGCAAAAGAAGTACTTATTGATGATAAATTGCTTGTTCTCTTATATTCTAGCGTGTCCATGAGGCATATATTTGCTATATATATATATATATATTTTACATAGTCCTAGTAGTAGTAGAAGCAGTAGACTGCTTCATAAGTATTTTTGTTAAATGAATGAATGAATCTGTCTAAGTCTTAGGTATGGTGGGATGTGTGGGCCAGGAGGTATTTGCACAGCTAGACCACACATATAACTGCTTTTGAGGAGAGCTGTAATTTGGAAGAGATGAATAGACCTCAACTAGTGTGACTCCAGAGAGCCTTTAAACTCATACAACTTGTCCAGGGCTTTCTGATTCAGGGTCAGCCCAGGGTTACATCTGACCAGCTAGATATTTGGGGTTTTTTGGGGCCTCCCTGGTGGCGCAGCGGTTAGGCGCTGTGCTGTGGAGCTGTCGGCAGCAGCGATGCGAGCTCGACGCCCGGCCGGGGAGAATCCCACATGGCGCGGCAGACCTCTCCTGCCTCGCCCGCTGCTCCCCTCAGCAGTGTATTTCTGATCTGCCTGTTCTGCTCCCCACTCTGTCTCTGGTGAACCCTCTCGCCACCCCACACCTCTGGCCTGTACCCCAGCTGTATGTATAAATAAATAAATTAAAAAAAAAAAAAGATATTTGGGGTTTTTTTTAAAGATTTATTTATGGTTTATGCATAAAAGAACTGGGGTGCAGGTCAGAGGTGTGGGGGTGGGGGTGAGAGAATTCACCAGAGACTGAATGGGGAGCAGAACAGGCAGACATACTGAAATACACTGCTGAGGGGAGCAGCGAACAAAACAGGAGAGGTCTTTTAGGTCACCTTGTGGGTCAACTCCCTGGCCCGGGATTGAACTCAGGTCATCATGGTGGGCCTTCTGGGCTTTTGCGGTGGTGTTGCTGAGACTTAGGCCACCAGGGAGGTCCTGAGCTATATATTAGGATAAACAAAAGGTGAATATACACACAACAGAATATTATCCAGCTTTAAAATGACAGAAATTCTGACACATAGTATATGGATAAACATGATAATATGTTAAGTTAAATAAGCGTGGCATCAGAGGACAAATGTTATGAGATCTTACTTATGTAAGATAAGTAGAATTCATAGATAAAATAGAATGGTGGTTGGCAGGGACTGGGAGTGGGGATGATGTCAGGAAGGAATAGCTATAGTTTAATGGGTACAGAGTTTCAGTTTGAGAAGATGAAGAATTTGTGGAGATGGAAAGGGTGAGCATTGGTGGTAGTAGAACAACAATGTGAATGTACTGGATGCTACTAAATTTAAAATGGTTAAAATAGTAATTTTTATGTTATATGTATCACAATAAAAATGACAAAAATGTCATCATTGCTTACATTAAAAGTCTATAAAAATAGAAAAGAAAAAACTAGTAATTTTTATAATCGGCAAAACATAAAAATTCATAGAAAAAGAAATATCACTTTAAGAATATGAAAGATGCTCAACTTCACTTATTGGAAAAATATACATTAAAATACATTCACAGGGGCCTCTGTGGTGGCACAGGGGTTAAAGTCTCAGCGCTATCAAGCTATTGTCAGCCTCTGCAGTGTGCATTCCATCCCAGGTCCAGGGATCTGACCCACAAGGTGCAGCAGACCTCTCCTGTCTCCCCACTGCTCTGTATTTCAGTAGGTCCGCCTGCTCTGCTCCCCACTCTGTCTCTGGTGAATCCTCTTAGCCTCCCTTCCTCTCCCCCACCTCCTGCACCTCTGGCCTACACCCCAATTCTTGTATGCATAAATACATTAAAAAAATAAAGAACATTTATAAATATTCCCTCATCTATCCTGTGGGCAAAATTACAAAAGTTTGAACACTTTCTTTGATGACAAGCCTTTGGAGAAGAACACAGCATTGCTATACATTGTTGGTGGGAATATATAATGGTACAACACCATGGAGAGAAATTTGATAATATCTAGAAAAACTATATATCCATGTATAAACAATTTAATATAGCAATTCCACTTCTAGGAAACTATTCCAATTACACACTGACTAAAACAGAGAATCACATTTATACAAGGGGGCATTTATTATAGTACTATTTATAATAGTAAAGATTAGAAACAACCCAGATATTCATTCAGAATTATACATTTTGGTTAAAAATCATAAAAGATTTTGGAAGTGGTCACCAACAACTAATTTGCATGAATTTTTTATAAATGCTAAATGGATTATGTGTCACTGACATCCTTTGGAATGGAAGGTCATATAGCTATAAGAAAGTTATAGAGGCCTCCACATGCTGCCGCTGTCACCAGCTGGGCCCCACACTTGCTCGGGGAAGCAGACTCTCAGGCGCTCTAGGGGAAGGAACTGTCACCACCCTGCATACTTCAACTGATATCGGGTGAGTTCCTGGATGGGAGATTAGCCACTGGGAGCAAGTTACACCCCCAGGCGACTGCCCTGGGGTTTTTAGGGACTAAGGGGAGTCTGGATTGATCAACCACCTCCACACACTGCCACCATTGGCTGTGCCTCCCGGCTTGCTTAGGGAAGCAGACTTCCAGACGTCCTAGGGGAAAGAACCGTCCCACGCCGTGCACTCCAACTAAAGAGGGTTAGTGCCTGGACGGGAGACAAGCTGCAGAGAGCAAGTTATGCACCCAGGCGTCTGCCTTAGGGTTTTTAGGGACTGAGGGGAGTCCAGATTGACCGCCCACCACCACACTGCTGCCGCATCTCTGGCTGGGTCCCCAGGCGCCCTAGGGAAAGGACCATCATATGTTGCCCAATCCAACTGAGAGAGCATGTGTGCCAGGCCGGGAGGATAGTCTGCACAGAGCAAGTTAAGCCCCCAGGCCTCTGGCCTTGGGTTTTCAGACCTGACTCCAGCACACACTGGAGTAGGCCTCACGCCTATACCACCACCTCCATCACCACCACCATTACTGGCTCTGGGAAGTAGCACTCCTAGGTACAATAGGTGCAATAGGGGAAGATAGCATTGTTGCCCACTGGAACTGAAAAAGTGAGTCCCAGTTGGGCAGAATAGCTCACAGGGAGCTAGTGCAAACCCGCCAAAGACCTCAGGGCTGGGGTTCTAGGAAATGAGTGGAGCTGGCACTGGGACCAACAACCATCACAATCTCTGGGAAAACACAGCCCCTACACCACTGTTGGAGCCCGGGACCACACAACCACTTCCAGACCTTTGGAGTTAAAACAGGGAGAGGATCCCTAAAGGCAAAGTCCATCAACATATCCACAGCATCTCTACCCAGTGGTGGTTTGGCCTAACAGGACTGGAATCAGTTAGACACCAGGCCCCGACATCCAGGAAGGAGCACCACAAAGAGATGCCTGCCAGTACCAGTGCCACAATTTCCTAACAATTACAAAAACACAGAAGACAAACAGGGAGAAAGAAAAATACAAATAACCAAGCAAGCTCTCAGGGGAAGGACACACCACAAAAAGAAAATCAAGCACGAGAACTCAACAACGACGTGGAAGAACTCTGCCTCTCTGATAGAGAATTTAAAATCATCATGCTTAAGGAAAAGAATGAAATGAAAAAAAATAATTAATGAACTGAAGAATGAAATTGAGACCCTAAAGAAGGAGAATAAGAGTTTAATGGAAGAACTAAAGAACTCTGGGAAAAGCAATGAAAACAGAACTGATGAAATGGAAGAGCATATCAGTAATCTCAAAGATTCAGATGTCAAAAGAACCAAAAAGGAAAAGGAAATAGAAGCAAGAAGGGAAAAGAATGAAGAAACAATTCGATAACTATCTGACACCATGAAGAAAGGAAATATAAGAGTTATAGGAATCCCAGAAGGAGAGGAGAAGTTTCAAGGAGCAGAGAAAATATTTAAGGAGATGATAGAAGAAAACTTCCCAAATATGAAAATAGATGTACACGAAGCAAGAAGAACTCCAAACTACCACGATGTTAGAAGAACTACACCTAGGCACATAATAGTAAAACTCACATGAATACAGGATAAGGAAAAAATATTGAAGCTGACAAGGGAGAGGAAACAAATAACTTACAAAGGAAAACCAATCAGGATGACATCAGACTTCTCCAAAGAAACGCTATGGGCAAGAAGAGAATGGAGGGACATATTCAACAAACTCCAAGACAATAAATGCCAACCAAGAATACTTTACCCCACAAAGCTCTCCTTCCTTTATAAAGAAAAGCTAAGGACCTTCCCAGACAAACAGAGACTCCAGAAATTCATCACAACTAAACCCCCACTCCAAAAAACACTACAAGAAGTCCTAAAGACAAAACCGACAGAGGAATGAAAAAGAAGATCAGACTAAGACAAAGAATAAAACAACAAAAAGACAAATAAAATGGCAAATATAGTTGCCAATGTATCAATATTTATTCTAAATGTAAAGGGACTAAACTCATCAATAAAAAGGCACAGAGCAGCAAGATGGATCAAAAAACAGAATCCAACCTTATGCTGTCTACAGGAAACACATTTAGTTACAAAAGATAAACACAGATTGAAAGTAAAAGGCTGGAAAACAATCCTACAAGCAAATGGACCAAAAACGAAGGCAGGGACAGCTATACTTACATCAGAGAAAATACACTTCAAACTAAAAATGGTAAAAAGAGACATAGATGGTGACTACATCATGATAAAGATTACTACATCAATTCAGTAGGCTGATATAACCCTCATCAACATATATTCTCCAAATGAAGGTGAATCAAAATATATAAGACAACTATTATCATCTCTGAAAACAGACATTAGAGAAAATACATATATAGTGGGAGACTTCAATACCCCACTCTCATCATGGACAGATCAACGAGACAAAAAATAAACAAGGACACTAAAGCTCTAAATAAAGACCTAGACCTCGTGGGCTTAACAGATATGTATAGGGCATTACACCCCCAAAAAACTGAATACACATTTTTCTCAAGTGCACACGGTTCATACTCCAGGATTGATCACATACTAGGTCACAAAACAAACCTCAACAGATACACTAAGATCAAAATCATACTTACTATCTTCTCCAATCATAAAGCCATCAAATTAGAAATAAACCATGAAAACTAAAAAAGGAACCCTTTTACTTCATGGAGATTGAAACCCACACTGCTGGAAGACCACTGGACTAATGAGGAAATCAAAGAAGAAATTAAAAAATACCTAGAAATGAATGACAAAGAAGACACAACTTTCCAGAATGTTTGGGACACAGCAAAAGCAGTTATAAGAGGGAAATAATATAGCTATGCAGGCTCACATCAAGAAACAAGAAACAACTCAAAGAAACAATCTAATCTTCCATCTCAAAGAACTAGAAAATGAACAACAAAAAAACCCAAAAGCCAGTATAAGAAAGGAAATCATAAAAACCAAAACAGAAATAAATGAAATGGAAATAAATAAAAAAAAAACCACAATCCAGAAGAGCAACGAAACCAAAAGCTGGTTCTTTGAAAAAATAAACAAAATAGAGAAACCTCTAGCCAGGCTTACAAAGAAAAAACGGGAGAAAACACAAATAAATAGGATCATACATGAAAGAGGAAAAATTACAACAGACACAGCAGAAATCAAAAGAACAATCAGAGATTATTATGAACAGCTATATGGAAAGAAGTTCAACAACTTAGAGGAAATGGACCAATTCCTAGAACTATACAATCACCCAAAACTAGATAAAGAAGATACAGAACACCTAAACAGGACAATCATAAGCAGCAAAACTGAAACAGTAATCAAAACTCTCCCCCAAAACAAAAGCCCAGGACCAGATGGTTTCATAAATGAAATCTACCAAACATTTAAAAACGAGCTAGTCCCTATCTTACATAAACTCTTTCAAAAAATTGAGAAGGAATACCACCAAACACATTCTATAAAGCCAGTATTACACTAATACCAAAACCAAACAAAGACAACACAAGAAAAGAAAACTACAGACTAATCTCTCTAATGAACACCAATGCAAAAATATTCAACAAAATCTTAGCCAACAGGATCCAACAATGCATCCAAAAGATAATACACCACGACCAAGTGGGATTTATTCCAGGGACACAAGGATGGCTCAACATCTGAAAATCAATCAATGTAATCCAACACATCCACAAAAAGAAAAATAAAAACCATATGATCATATCAATAGATGCTGAGAAAATATATGACAAAGTGCAACATCCATTTATGAAAAAGGCCCTTGAAATCCTTGGAATAGAAGGAACATACCTTAACATAATAAAAGCCAAATACAACAAACCTACAGCCAATATTATCCTCAATGGTGAGAAGCTGAAAGCCTTTCCCCTAAGATCAGGAACAAGGCAAGGATGTCCACTCTCACTATTCTGTTCAATATAATACTGGAAGTCCTAGTGAGAGCAATAAGACAAGAGAAAGACATACAAGGAATCCAAATAGGGAAAGAAGAAATTAAACTGTCACTATTTGCAGACGATATGATAATATACATAGAGAATCCTAAAAACTCTATGGGAAAACTACTCAAAATTATAGACCAATTCAGTAAAGTAACAGGATACAAAATCAATGTACAAAAGTCAGTAGCCTTCCTATATACATACACTCAGTCTGAAGAAGAAATTAAGAGATCCATCCCCTTGAAAACTGAAACCAAAAAATCAAATACCTGGGAATAAACCTAACAGAAAAGGTAAAGGACTTATACAAAGAAAATTACAAGACACTATTAAGAGAAATAGAGGAGGACACAAAACATCCCCTGCTCACGGTTGGGAGAATTAACATTATCAAAATGGCCTTCCCACCAAAAGCAATTTACAGATTCAATGCTATTCCGATAAAACTCTCAATGACATTCTTCAAAGAAATAGAACAAGTATTGATGAAATTCATATGGAACCACAAAAAACCTCAAATAGCTAAAGCTCTCCTGACTAAAAAGAAAGAAAATGGAGGGATTACACGCCCTGATTTTAAACTATACTACAAAGCTATAATACGTAAAACAGCATGTTATGGGGAAAAAACAGATGCACAGACCAATGGAATCAAATAGAAAACCCAGATATAAATCCACATTTCACGCCCTGATTTCAAACTATATTACAAAGCCATAATAATTAAAACAGCATGGTACTGGAACAAAAACAGACAGAAAGGCCAATGGAACCGAATAGAATACCCAGAATTAAAGCCACATATCTATGAACAACTAATCTTTGACAAAGGAGCAAAAAAAAAAAAAATGCAGTGGAACAAGGACAGTCTATTCAATAAATGGTGCTGGGAAAACTGGACAGCCACATGCAAAAAAATGAAGCTAGACTACTACCTCACACCCTGCACAAAAGTCAACTCAAAATGGATAAAAGACCTGAATGTAAGACCTGAAACCATAAAATGTATAGAAGAAAACATAGGCAAAACTCTACATGACATAC
>PVIJ01010808.1:25364-58233 GCA_004024925.1 Scalopus aquaticus | reverse complement strand
GACCCACTAAAATGCCCATGTTGAAGTCCTAATTCACAATACAGAATATGATTATTTTTGGAGATAGGATATTTGAAAGGTAATTAAGTTAAAATGAAACCCTTAGTTGGACCCTAATCCTATCTGACTGGTGTCCTTATAATAAAAAGAAATTTGGACATCCAAATTTGGCATGTACATAGAGAAATGATTAGGTGTGGACACAGCAGAACATATCCATCTACAAGTCAAGGAGAGAGGAATGAGAAAAAATAGAAACTCCTGACACCTTAATCTTGGGCTTATAGCCTCCCAAAACTTTAAGAAAATAAATGCTTGTTGTTTGAGTAGGACTCTTCATGGCAGTCCTAGCAAATTAATACATATAGTCAATAAAGCTTAGAATGCTTGTATTTTGCCCAAGGTCAAACAACTCAGGCAGAAGTGGGGAGTGTGACTCAGATTTGTTCTAAGTGAACGCTCTTTTGCATTACACCGTGTTGGTTTACAAAAACAGCAGCAGTAATATCAGGATAAGTGACACTTTGCTAACAGTGAAAGTTTTTTTTATATTCTCAAGGGAGATTATGGCATTTCCTATTTAGAGTTGTATATATCATGGTTGAGTAACTTCTAGAGTTCATTAGTCTTTTACTAGTCTATTATTCAATGATTCCCTCTAATGTCTTCTGGCCACACTGACTTCTTTCTTTAATCTTCCAACTGAAGAAGTTACTTATCACTGAATAAAAGGAAATACGGATTTTCAACTGTTGCTATATCCCGTCTTTATTAAGATGCAGAAGGCAGAAACACTATCTTCTCTGAGATCTGTGTTATAACTTTCACCTGCCAGTTTTCAATCACTATGAACAGTCAATAAATTCAGTCTACATTGGGCTCTGATTGCCAACAGGCAATCTTTTATTATCATTCATGTAACCTTTACTATGTAAGAAAAACTCAACTGCGATTTCACATTTTTTGTAATGTTTTTCAGACTTGTAGAAAAGTCCTTGAGCCTTGTCTAAATTTGTGGGTGTCAGCATTTTCAGAGACATGATTCACAGAGGATAGAAGTACTTTGAAGGAGTGTGAAATTCTGAGTCGACACCCTCATAACACAGAGGTAAAGAAAAGGAAATGAGAAAAAAATATCTTGCATCTATAATGAATTTCAAAAGGCAAATTATAAATATCTCAGAATTTTCATCCACTTATTACATAAGCTTAAATTTTGCTATACAAGTACATAATCAAAATAATGAAGGTGAAACCTTCTATTAGCAAATGATACATCCTTTAGATTGAGACACTGAACTGTACCCAACTACAAAAACACAATGTCCTAATAAGCTAGAGTTGTGAGATTAATTGCTCTCTTATATTCATTTTTAATGAAGAGTAACAATTGACTTGACAGGCTAATTATTATAACATCCTGAGTCCACAGTATGTAATAAGAGTTATAATGTACCAGTCAATCAAAATCTTTCACTTCTGTTATTGTGTCTGAAATCCTCAACTTTCTTTGTTTGTGATAGTAACTGGATGACATATGGAAATTACTAAAGGTGTTATCCTCAAGAGAGAATAGAAGCATAAAATATCCTGCTCATATTTCTTTTGCAATTGATATTGTGAAGTGGCTTTGGGTACATTAAGCATGAATTCTTTCTAATTTTATAATTATTAAAATACCATGGGGCATATTGAAATTGAAATTTTGATAAGATGCATTAAAGCTTAATGCATTCTGTTGTTAAAAACAGTATAGGATCTTACAGAATGGAGGTAGATTAGATAAACTTTGCAATACATGCCTCTATGAAAGGTATGTTGGAAGATACTATATGTAGAAGTTAATGCTGAAGTTGCTAGATTGTTTTAATATAACTTTTTTTCAGTAGTCCTATAAAAATAGAGAAGGTATGTTTTCTAGAGAATTTTTTTAAGAGCTTATAATTTGTTACACGAAAGTGAGTGACTCTTCCTTCCATTGTAATTCAACATTTCTGATAAAATAGCCCTCCCAGTCATGTTTGTACAATTGCCTCACATTTATACTGAGAGTGCCTGATAACAAAACACAAAACACAGAGAGGCTGGAAATTGAAAATCCTTTTTAGCAATACAGTGTGAATGAGAATTCAAGAAAGATTTACAGGATGTCACTAAGATATTACTAGGATTCAACAGTGCTGATGACTTCGAAGAGATGGCTTTGCATCATAACTGATGGGAAGAAGTAGAATGTTGTATCATCTATTCTAAGAAGCCATCAGTTTTGTAAGAGTAACTTGATTGAACACTTTCTTAGCACTTGGAAATTTTATTTCATAATTATTGAAATAACATTTTTATACATATTCTGCTAAAGGCATTCATTAGCTACAAAGGAGAAGATGGCAGATGGACAGGATCCTTGAGTAATAGCTTCCCTCAGGGACTCTAAGGATAGGCATCAGGAGGGAGCAGCCACGTTTGGAACAGAGCTGGGGACCTGAGAACAGTGTCTCAGCAAAAAAGAGAGACAGAAGCCATCAGAAAGGATAGGACAGGGCCTCCCAGGTGGCGCTGCGGTTAGGCGCTGCACTGTGGAGCTGTAGGCAGTGGTGAAGCAAGTTCGATGCCTGGCTGGGGAGATTCCCACATGGCATGGCAGACCTCTCCTGCCTCTCCCACTGCTCCCCTCAGCAGTGTATTTCGGTGGATCTGCCTGTTCTGCTCCCCACTCTGTCTCTGGTGAACCCTCTCGCCACCCCACACCTCTGGTCTGTACCCCAGCTTGTATGCATAAATAAATAAATCTTTTTTTTTTTTTAAAAAAAAAGGAGAAATAGTGTCAGGAATGGTGCCAGGTCACTGGAGGGATACCAGCCCTTCCCTCCCTAAGTCCCCTGGACTCTCCCTTCTCAGTGAGATCATAGTCCATTCAAACTGTTCAACAAAGGGAACCAAGACTGCTGGTGACTACTGGTGACTAGTTCCAGCAGCAGAGAAACTTCTCTCTCACATACGCAATCTCTGGGCTTACAGGCTTGTCTGTACTCACCTTGAGTTGCTGAGGAAGCCATCCACCCCTTCTCCCTATGCAACCCCCATGACTGCCCCCACTGAGTATAGTAGGAAATTGGGAGTAGCCACAGTGGACAGGCTGCCCAGCAGGGATTTTGTGCTCCCCTTAGGGAGTGAGCGGCGTGCATGCCTGGGACTGATGTGCTCTCTAGTACTTGCTTTGCTGCCCCCCTGCCACTCTGTGGGACAGTGTAGAAGCTACAGGCATGTCCCTCCTAGCCTTGTTAGCAGAGGACCACTGGACTGTGTGTGTCAGAAAGCCTGTGCTCCCACCCACCTCTCCCCCTGCACAGTCACCACCCTGTGCCCAGACTGCCTAAAAGAAGCTACAAGTAACCATGTGAACTGTCTTCTGAGTAGGAATTTTAGGACTGCTGTGGGGAGTCGGCAGAAGCACAGACCTGAAACTGGTGGAATCTTTGGCACTGCTTTTCCATCCCTGTGTTTCCCACCCCATGGGAGCCCACAGGACCTCTGGGCATATCACTGGAAGCTTTATACTTGGGGACCCCGGATGATGGGCTTCAGAAAGCCTTGGTACCACTCACCCATTTTTCCCTCCATGCCCTTTAGCCCCACCCAGAGTGCCTGGAAAGAAACTGTGAGTCACAATGTGAACACAGTCTGCTGAGGTTTTTTTTTTTTTTTAAGATTTATTTATTTATACATACAAGCTGGGGTACAGGCCAGAGGCGTGGGATGGCGAGAAGGTTCACCAAAGACAGAGTGGGGAGGAGAACAGGCAGAGTGACTAAAATACACTGCTGAGGGGAGCAGCGGGCGAGGCAGGAGAGGTCTGCCATGCCATGTGGGAATCTCCCTGGCGAGGCGTCGAACTCACGTCGCCGCTGCCGACAGCTCCACAGAGCAGTGCTTAACCGCTGCGCCACCAGGGAGGCCCTGCTGAGGTTTTTTTGTGCCCGTCTTGCGGGAGTTGGAAGAGGCATGGGATAGGACATGGTGTGAATCTAGTGGTGGTTTTCCCATTTCTGCTTTTCCCTGCACAGTGGGAGAGATCAGGTGCTGGGCCTACTGCTCAGAGACTTGTCAGCAGCTAGTGCTTAGACAGACTTTAGAAAGCCAGGACAGTCATTCACTAATCCCCCATGTGACCTCTGGGCCTGCACCGAGTGTGTAGTCAGAAACCATGATTACCCCCAGTAATCAGCTTTCTAAATAAGAGCATCCTTGGGGCAGTGTGGGGAGTGAGCAGTGGTTTCCTCTGAAGTACCTAGCTTGCTACTGCTGGAGAATGTAGAACCTGTTTGCCAATGAGTTATTTTTGTCTATGTATCTGGTGGCATAAAATGCCTAAAATGTCCAGAAAACATTATCAACTTCCAATGTATAAGAATTTTACTATTTATAACTATTTGGTATGCCCTGGAGGGAACTGAACCCAGAGTGGCAAAATGGGATTCATTTTAGAGAAGATTAAAAAATTTATTGGATAACATCCATTGCTTGGTCCCTGGACTTGTATATTCTGTGTCTGAGAGAAACAGCAGTACTTAGATAAATGACAGAGCGGTAAATGGAATATTCCATAACAACTCTTTCAACATAACAATGTTGGTAGCATCATCTTACATCACATGGTCATTTGTTAATTTTTTTTATTGGCCTGCTAGCATCTGAAGAGGCATTTTGCTGAAGTCAACTACCAAATGGATTATGGCTTTCTCTCCCCATCTTCAGATCCTACTCTCCATGAAGCACAACACCTGCCAAGGACTTGTCCATTCTGCCACAAAAACATTGGGAACCATTAGCACTAGAACCTGGTATTTCTTTGTTTAGCAATAAATTTTGCTACAAAGCAACGATGTAAGTGTTAGACTGAATACTGGGTCCCAAATATGTCATATTCTCTTTTCCAGAGTATGTGAATATGTTTTTTGTCAAAAATTTTTCACTGAAATGACTAAATTAATCAATTTCAGGTGTAATGTTATTCTGGATTATTGAGATGGGTTAAACAACCATTACAAGGGTACTTTTAACAGGGATATAGGAAGGTAAAAGTCAGAGAAGGATAGATGATGAGTGATGTGAGGTCAGAGAAAGTTGTGGCCACCAGCTAAGGAATTCAGATCATCTCTGGAAGGTGAAAGCCAAGGACATAGATTTTTCTCCAGAAGGAATATAGTTCTTTAGCCTTTATAGACTTCTGACCTTAAGGACTATATGATATGTTTTTGTTATTATAAGTCACTAAATTTGTGGTAATCTATTACAGGGAAAAATAGAAAACTAATATAAATAGTGAAAGGATACTATTGATTTTATAGAGAAAAATAAACTACTTCAACAATAACAAAGAGCTGCATTCCCTTATCTCAGGAGAGCAAAAACAGGGATAGTATATATATAGTTGGAGTCATTTTTCAAATTAAACTTCAATAATGCCATAATTTTTAAAGTTTCATCAGGAAATTTCACAGGTTGAATTAAAAATCTGAAAAATGATAGCATAGAAATTTCCACCCATTCCTGATTTATGTTTTATGTTGTTGATGCTAGCACTTAATATTGACTTTCCCAAGGACATGAAAGAGAGGAGTTTTTTTTTTATTATAATATATATTTTTATTGCTATTTATGTCTTTTACATTTTGCATTCCCCTTGGGTAGCCCACCACCAATTCACCCGTGATCCATCTCCATGGTCCCTTGTGTTCTTTTCTATTCCATTTTGTGCCCTTTCCCTTCCCTCCCTCCGGCTCACGGCTTCTTTTTGACCATTCCTTCAATAATGACCTTAAAAAAATATGCAGTGGATGATTTCTCCTTTTTCTGAGAATAACTTTTCAGATTATTGAATTCAGACTACAAAAAAAAAAAAAAAAAAAAAAGATGGCTAGGTGGGAAGTCAGAATTAGGCATCCTCTATCTTCCTGGCAGACCAGAGTTGTAATCAACATTTTGTAGTTACCACTTTCTAAAATTTTCAGTTATTTTTCATTATCCTGTGTAAAGCTATTCTGGATATTTATTCAGGTCTCTTTGTGGAGAGTTAATGAAAGATTCATAGAATATATTTATGATGGTAAAATATAAAATACACGCAGTTTCCAACTTTTTCAAGAGACCATGCAATTGTTTTACTCCTAGTTGCCTCTTGGGTCACTGTCAGGTATATATGGAGGTCATAACTCTCCATGTGATCTGTCTATTGTTTAGTCCACTATGCTCAACATGAAAACCACAATGGATGAACAGACGAACACAAAATGTTCCACTGCACCATTGCATATCTCAAAGTCTGTGACAGTACTTCTTTCAGAAATGGATGGGGAATTTTAGTCTTTCAAAGTCAGTTAGCAAGTTGGATCCAGGTTTGCTTTATCTAAACCATGGAACAACAGCTGGCTTCTTAAGGGAACTCAGTATATGCAGAAACTCTGTTGAGAGTAACCATTTGGATAAATCCACCCTGATCCAAAATTATGTTCCCCAACCCCTCCTTGGTTAAACTCAGTCTTACAAATAATTTCTAGGCTTTGACTGCACAAATTAGCAAATTCCTATAAATCCTTCTGGGATACTACTTAACTTCACTATTTAATTCTGCATTTTAATCTTGATACATAGTCACATTTATGGCCAGTACTCTCTCCACAATAGAACGATTGTTGATTTATCTTGCATAAGAAATACGGATTCTTTCCATTAAAAGCTATTTTGCAAAAGTTTGAGGGACTGGGGATTGCCAACTATTTATATTCTCCCATATAATGCACTCTACTTGTCTCAGTTGTTGGGAATATATTGGTTCTAGAGCTGTCTTGAACTTTACATAAGAAAATTGAAAAGGTTATAAGTCAATTGACTTTTAATTCAGCAATATAGAGAATTAATCTCTCTGGTTGTTTTTTGGTGATCTCGGCCCGAAGGCTGTAGGAAAGAAGAGATTCTTTCAACACAGTCCCAGAAAGGCCCTGAGTTTCAGTCTATGCCTTGAGGCAAGATTTTTAAGATTTGAGCTTGTCATTCTTTTGCTTTTAAAATATGGAACACTGTCAGAAAGAACTGTCCTTTCCTTGCTTGCAGAATTATCCGACCTTTCTGAGCTGTTATATGAGAGCAGTTAGTCACCCAAAGCTTTGCTCTTGGACACATGGTTCCAGGTGACCATAGGGAAATGCTTAATTAGCTGTTTTACTGCTGATTACCTTGGGGCAGTTACTTTCCAATTCTGGAATGTTAATGGGAATCTCAATGTCATCTCCTGCATTTCAATGACATACCCCATTATAAATACCTTACATTTCACTGAGGGCGTGTTGTGTGAAATTCATTATAAATTTTTGTATCACTTGCTCTGGATACTTGCTCCGGATAAAATTACTCAGAAAGACTTAAACTTTCATAATCAAAGGAAAATAAGCAACTAGAGCTCATAAAAGACAAATATCAGGAGAGCTTTTAGAATTTAGGTAAAAGGAACTAACTGGTATTCTTTTAACCTTGTGGAAACTGAGATTTAACAGTTTTCTATCCTTTGGTAATTTTCCTTAAAATTAAAATATCTAGATGTGTTTTACCTACTCAGCATCACTGCTCCCTGTCGTGCTTAGGGTGGTGGTAGTGGGTGGCATCTTTACAGAAGGGAGTTAAAATCCCAACAAGGACACTGAGTGGAAAAGCAGTGGGCTATGGGAGGAAAAAAAAGGAAAGGATACTCTAAAGCAAAAAAACAGACCAATAAATTCCAGGGTATGTGTGCATAATTTTGAAATTTTAAATATAGTTTTTATAGTTATCTCTCAGATTCAAGCCCCTAACTAATAAATACACAGTGTGAAAGTTGTTTTATCTTTAAAAGCTCTTAGCATATACATGACACTCATTTACATAAAAGCTAAAACTAATTCAGATGGCCTCTAATAAGTAGTTTATGACTTACAGACATTTTAGATAGCTATTTTATATCATATTATAAAATATCTTTATATATCATATGCAAGGTTATGTTTGTAATTTAATGACAGCACATGAATAATGAATATTTAACTCACATGTTCCCATTTAAAATGAACAAAACCTCCATTCTGGATTGTTACAATCTCTTAGTTGTAAAATGGCAATTAAGATACTGCATATGGCAGTTGCAAAGGTCAGATAAACTAAAGCAGTTTGCATAAGGGGCTAGCCCAAATTAAATATGTTCAAAACATGTGAAGATTATCTTATCTCTTTTGATTTATATTTGTATGCGGACATCTATCTAACCACTACTACACCATCATCATCAGTCACAGCATTTTAAAGCGTCATCCGCTAGTCTAGATATATTTAGTCAATAAAGTTGCTTGTGAGGACAGGATAATATATGAGAAAAATCAAAATAGCTTTTACGTTTCTTATGACTTCTCAGCTAAATAGAGATGAAAAGGAGCGACTAGTAGCTCAGCAATTCTCAACGGTATAGAGAATTTTGGAATAATTCTTTTATCTCTCTCCCTAAGTAATTCTTATTAAACTGTGAACAGATGCATGCATGTGTATTGAGTTAGATCTGTAAAGCCTAAGCAGAGTTTACCCTCCACTCTGCAGCATTTTTTTTTCTGTAAGGCAG
Source organism: Scalopus aquaticus (assembly GCA_004024925.1). Taxonomy (NCBI): domain Eukaryota; kingdom Metazoa; phylum Chordata; class Mammalia; order Eulipotyphla; family Talpidae; genus Scalopus; species Scalopus aquaticus. Next base: position 49,595 of record PVIJ01010808.1, on the reverse strand, counting down.
ATTAACAGTTGTTCTCATTTCTTTTTCCTCCAGGTGAAGAAATAGAGGACCAACAGGAGTTGAGGATATATACTTTGTACTTTAAAAAGCAGCATGACAGAGACAGAGCACATAGAAAGGTATGCAGATTTTTCTTTTTCTTTCCATGTACCCGTGATAAAGTGATTAGTTTTCATTTGCATAGTGAATTTTCTGACATAGTAATGTTTAAAAGGCTCAAAGACCATCCTCCTGAAGAAAGAATAAAATAGCAAAAACCTCAAAGTTTGAAAACAGATGATTATAAGTCACCAACAAAACTAAGGTGATAAGACACAGATTCCAACCTCTTCCTAAACTATTATATACAAACCTAGACACATCTAAGTGCTATATGATAGCTCCATTAATAATTCATTTACCACTTGAGTTGCAATGGATGTTTTTAATTTCTAGTAATAGAAAACACAAGTAAAAGTGGATCAAACCATAAGGATTTTTATGACTCAAGCCATCAATCAGAAGGCAGGTGGTTCAAAGTTTTGTCCACTGACAAAGACCAAAGATTTTCTGGTTCTTTTGCTAAATCATATCCAGGTTGACGGCAATGTCGCTCCAAATAGCCTATGTCGAACGGGAGGAGACCAAATCAGCAAGATGAGATTGGGGACAGCAGGTAGAGATCTATCTCCTCCAGCCCCAGATGATTTCTCTTTGCTTTCCATCAGCCACAGTTAGGTCATATACCTGCTCTTGGTTGAGAAAAAGCCTGGAAAATCTGACATTTCTAACCACTAGATTGGTTAAAATTAGGAGTCTTCACTTAGATTATATGAAATAATGGAGCAATGACAGGCAGATAGATATATTAATGACATAAAGGCATCTTGATATAGAAATATGTTGATATGGCACAAGCTTCTTTGAGAAGATAAACAATATTAATTGTCTTATTTGCTACTTACTTTCAGGGATATCTAATTCTCAAATAATATTTTGATACAGCCTGAGGAATTTAAAAGCATTCCAATGCCCATCTGGTCCCCTATTCACTAACAGTACATGAAACAGTCCAGTCATCTACTTTATAATCAAAAGTTGGCATGTTTCATTCAATAACAGTAGAATTCCAAACAAGCAGTTATTTCAGGAGAATGAGATGGAGAAGAAACAAATTCTGTCCGTGTTTCTGCTTCCAAAGTTAAAGTCTGATCAAAAGAGAACTTTGTTTTTTCTACTACTTTTATGTCTCATTTTTCCAGTTCCTTATAAAGTAAAGCAAAAGCAGATATGATGAACCACAGGAAAAGGATTGTTTTTGTCCTTTTTTCCTGAGAACTCATATCTTTAGACCAGGAAAAATCATACAGAAATGAATCCTTTGTTATTTACCTCTTACCCCCAATCCCTCCTGTTCTGTTCCTTCACTAATTTTCCCTCAAATCAGGAGGGTAGAGGTTATAAGCAGTTTGATCAAGATCAAAAGGATATTGTTATGGGTATAGGGAAATTTTATTTTATTTTTTAGTAGAAACCTTTGAAACATTACTTTTGAATTAAAGCCTAAGCTCCTTCAGCTTGTATTTTATTATGTATTTTATGACTTTAAAATATAGTGATATCATGTACGATTCTTATAATTATACTACTAAAAACATATTTTCTCTATCATATTTCTATAGGTTGCTACTTGGCAGTTACTTGAAATTTACAACCTGAATACGTGAAATTCTTAGCAGAAATTCTCATATCCCAGGGATTTTTAACAGGAATTTAAGAGAAAATAAACATTTCATATTTGGGAAAGATGTGTTAGCTTAGATGATTTCCTAAGCTTCCTTTCTGACCCATTTTCCTTTTAATAAAGATTCAGGGCACTGGTCCACTGACTGAAGTCTATCTTTGGCAGATAACCTTTGCTTCTGGGTGTTGGGTGCGTGAAATTCTCCATCTTGTTAAATCTTCCCCTGAGGGAAAGAGAATTTGAAGTGCCCCAAAATAAATTATTAAATGTTCTTTCAGAGAGACAGTTGCGGAAAATACAAAGTGCCACTTTTTTTTTTTTTTTTTTGCATCTAGGGCTAATGCGATATTTTCTCTATTCTCCCCAGAGATCTCTTTGTAACTGCTGAGGTGGGTATGGCAAACACAAGGTGTTAGCATCAAGATTTACAGTGAGCAAAGTCAGCTATTGTCACATCTGTTCTGAGCACTGCAACTCTCTTTCTGTCCTCGTTCTTTTGATCCCTGGACAAATGCACCAGCACGTGCCAGACCAGACACCCATCTCAGGTGCAGATCGCCTCGAGTGTAACCACTACCTCCAACTTCAAAAACATAGAACAGACTCCAAACTTGATAGGGTTTAAAAAAAAAATCTGAAGTAATGGACAGGTTTAAGAGAGGTCATAGAAATATTGTGTGAGTGTCCTTGCTAAACTTCTACACATTAGAAGCAAACTCTAGTTGGGGTAAGATCCAGACTAAATCCAGGCAGGTCTTTTTGGGGAATTTTCTCCTAGAGGTATTAGCAATAGAATGTATATAATTTATGCATCTTTGTTTACATATAGCCCATCATGGGTATTAAACACTGAAGCAGGTTTTATGAATGAAAAAAATGAATGACTGAATGAAAGTTGACTTCTCTTTCCTATTCTTTAAAGTGTGTGTGTGTGTGTGTGTGTGTGTGTGTGTGTGTGTGTGTGTGTGTGGTCTAGACTGTCTTATCAATAACTCGATATGAGTATATGCTCATGTAACCTTTTTAAAAATCTCTATTTGTGTCATGGTAAATTACAAGAACATCTGTGCAATTATCAAAAAGAAAAACAGAAATGTAGATCATTTTGCTTTTTCAACTCATTCAGTAACTGAGTCCTTTGATTTTTGCTTTTCAACATGTTTGCTACTAATGCCCCTTACCTTCACTTTGACAACTGAAATAGTATCTTAAAAAGTTATTTTCTTTCCATTCTTTATAGATCTCCAATGCTTTCTCTACATTTAAAGAAAAATGTGAACCTGGTCCCATCTTTCCCTTGCTTAAATTTCCTTAATTTATCATTACTATAAAGAATATAAAACCTAAACTTGTTGGTATCATGAATATTTACCTACTTTTCAGGAATGCTGTCGAGTTCTAACCGCTTTATGAACTCATCTCTTATCACCTCTAATTCACAAGCAGAATAGACACTCCATTTTTGCAGAGGAAAATTCTTCTAGTGTATAAGGGCATTCAATAATTGATTGGAAAATAAATAAATGAAAAATGCAAACTATACTGAGCTGAATTTATTTCCTTACCTTTTCTCCTCTTGGTCTAGATATTACCTTAGGACTTTAAAACTCTAAGCTTTTTTTGTTCATAATAACTCGCCGATAAATTAAAGATATTTCTTCACAGGTCTGTCAAATTTGCTGAGAATCATAACTTTTTTATGTTGACCTTTCTAATTCTTTATTCTCTTTTTGAATTATATCCATCATATTTTTAATTTTATTAATTATAGAACTATACAGTTATATGCAAAAGAAAAGAGATTAACAAATTGAGGCCCAAATAGCTTGCTTCAAGAATTAACAAAGCATGGACTAAGTGGTTTCACCAATATTTTAACCATGAACCATGGACAATTCTGATTTATATGAAGCAAACTCCAGACATAGTAATTTCATTAGTAAATATTTTGATATGTATCTCTGAAAGATAACTTTCTTAGATTGCCTGGATTTCATGAACCACGCCTTCTAGTCAATGTCTCATGAACATGCTTGGTATCCTCATATCCTTTCATAGGTAATATCCAAAGCTGCACTTGAATGACCACAGTGAGTTAGTCAACAGAGAAACATTATCACTGTCATCCTGACTCCAAATACACTTCCAGATCATCGTACTTTTACTTACGGAATAAGGAACTGCTGGGAATAAGCAAAAACCAAGTGTTATCAATCATATGTGGAATATAAATAAACAAAGCAGAGGAAAGACAAAACTAAACCAAAAAATCCTCTAGAAATCTGACTATAGAGCTGGATATACTACCCAGCGGGGAAGGATTTGGTGGGGAGAAAGTGGAGAGGGGTCCAGTGAACTATGGCGGTGGATTATAGTGTTTAGTTGGTGGGTGTGGTGTGTGACATACATGTGAAAATGTGTGAACCTGTACCTCCAAATCATGTACAGTGCTGCAAACCAATGTTATCTCAATAAAAAATAATACAATTTAAAATCTGTTAATCACCTTCAAAATAATAAAGAAATCTTTTACGATTTTTCAATATTAATTCTTTTTAATTTTCTATCCAGGTCATTTTTGAAATTTTCTCATGTTCTGTGAACCTGAGCATGTAATATTTTATATACAAGCCTAGGAACATTTCATCTTTGATTATTTGGCAAGAATTTTTAAGAGAGTCTCATAAAAGTGTGAATGGTTTTGCCATTTTAAGCAGCTTATATTACTCTAAATAAATGGTAAAGTAGGATGAAACTAAGGAAGGAGGCTAAGCTAAATGGGGGAAAGGTAGTAGAAAGAAGAGAATTAGTACCATGAAAAAATTTAAACACTCATAAAATATTGAAACCATTGGTTACAAATTACTGACTATGAGTACAATTTTAATCACACAGAGTGGAACACATCATTACAAGCTCATTCCTATGCTCCTAGGGTTGCTGATTATTTGTTCCAGTCACCCAGGCATAACCTCCTTTGCTCTAAGTCACCTTTCACGATGCTCTCTCCAAAAAACATGAAACCATCAATTCAAAAAATTTTATGCTGAAAATGTTTATTCCACCATTATTTATAATAGCTAGCACACAGAAACCACCTAAGTGACCCACTGACAGAAGACTGGATCAAGAAGTTGTGGTTTATTCACACAACAAAATAATCTTCACTCATAAGGAAAGACGAAATGTCATTTATAGCAAAATGGAAGGGGTTTGAAGGTGTCATGGGTAGTAAAGCAAGTGGGAATAACAAAGAAAAATATTGGATATCCACATAGCAGATGATTCAACAAAGCAAAATACTATTAAAAACTAACAGGTATTGGGTCTCGCTGGTGGCCTAGGGGTTAAGATTCAGTGCTTTCACCACTATGGCCTGAGTTTCATCTCCAGCCAGAGAGCTAAGTGATATATGGTACAACAGACTTCTCCTGTCTCGCCTGCTGCTCCCCTCAGCAATACATTTCAGTAGATCTGGCTCCCACTCAGTCTCTGGTGAATCCTCTCACACACATCCTGCCGCACCTCTGGCCCACACCCCAGTTCTTCTACACACACACACACACACACACACACACACACACACACACACACAGACAAAAAATTTAAAATATAAAAAATAAACAAAAGGAAGTTTCTGAGCTGAGTGGAAGGGGGGAAAAGTAGGTATAAAGAATAATCAGTACAATGAAGATTGATGGCAACTCAACTTCATTGTCCTTGATAAATACAACAGGAAAATTTCAAAGAAATTTCCCATTTGTTTCTTTTGCTGTATGCATTTTTATCTGTAAAAGAGTTTCTCATAAATGCGCACACTTAAAGTGAGTCCTTTACTGAAAGCTACAATTGTCTTCATTAAATGATCTAAGACTATAGTAAGTACTCATAGATCCTCATTTCCCTCCTTTAACAGTTGAAATAAGACTGAGCATGATTTACTTAGATGAATTCATTGAATTTTCTTCACTCTATAGTGTAGCTCTTAGGGCAGTCAGATAAATTAAAAATGAACTGAGGAGACTCAGAGGCCCAGTAAAATAGAGGAAATAAAAAATTTAAACTGTCTAAGGTAGAGTCTTTACATAAAGGAGATGGCCCACCAATGCTTCCAGTCAATCTTCCTCTTGGAAATGCGAGATGATAATGAGTTATCTTCATTTGCCATTTGTGAGAGTTTGGCTGAATTTCTATGTCAGGTGCCAGGAAGCTGAGTCCAAATGGCAGGGGTTTTTTTCCCCTCTAGTTTGGAACCCTTTTTTTGGAAGCAAATTCAAAGGGTAATTTGCTAGGGATTTTATGAAGAGTAACAAGTACAAAAGTATTCACTTAGTATAATTTCAAACAAATTATTAAATAAACCAATATATAATTATCTTTTTTTAAATTTTTTTTTTTTATTTATACCTACGGCTGGGGTGCAGGCCAGAGGCGTGGAGTGGTGAGAGGCTTCACCAGAGACAGAGCTGGGAGCAGAACAGGCATATCAGAAATACACTGCTGAGGGGAGCAGCGGGCGAGGCAGGAGAGGTCTGCTACACCATGTGGGATTCTCCCCGGCTGGGCGTGGAACTTGCATCGCTGCTGCCAACAGCTCCACAGCGCAGCGCCTAACCGCTGCGCCACCAGGGAGGCCCCTAAATAAACCAATATATAATTATCTTAAACAAAAATATGCTCAGATTCTATGTGTGAATTTGAAGACCCTGTAGAGGTATTAGCAAATAACTTCTTGCGATTAGCATACAAAGTAAGTTATCAGATGAAAATATGGAAACCCTCAGTCATGGGTAATTGCCTGATATTAAAGTAAGGGTAAAAGGAAACATATAATAGAGAAAGTCAATATAGAACCTGGTTGCATCTAAACCATAGGTTGCAAATACCTGACATCATTGCTACTTCTACCTCTATGACTCTGTTGTTGACACTGTAAATAACAGTACTCTTTATCTCTGGGCCTAGAGGAAGTTTAGAAGGCAACAGACCACATAGCTGCTACCAGCCAACTATAACATATGCTATACAAACCTACCAAAGAAATCACCTGATATGAAACAGAATATAAGACGTGTAATATCACACAACAAATTGCAATACAATGAAGATAGGGTAAGGTGGAAAGAATAGGTTCTGTTACAGGGCAGCCCCGATATAAAATGGGGTGCCTGACTGTGGGTCCTCACTGTGCACTTAAAAAGGACTTATAATAAGACTCTATTACAGGCATACACAATAAAGTTAATAAAGGGTTCATTTACAAAAGGAGGGGAAATAAAAAATCAACTCAAGGAAAAAAAAAAGAAAGAATAAATTGGTGAATGTGTCATATCAGTTCCGCTGAGCTGAATGTTTTTTGTCATTTTTTAAATTTTTTCTATGCATGAGAGCTGTTAAAAACTTATATATGTGTGTGTGTACATATGAATGAGCAATAAAATTCACGAATTACATGGCCCTTTCATAAGAGTAGGTCTACAAGGTGATTGAAAGATGATTATGAGTTTATGAATCTTTAATTTTATGTAACTTTTAGGAAATCTATCTATATTATAAAACTGCTGCCATGGACCAAATCTGCAGTGCTGCCTGTTTTGGTAAATAAAGTTTTATTAATAAGAACACAGCCATGCTCACTCACAATTGGTTATTGCTTTTTGGTTATTGAAATTGATTATTTTTTTTTAATTGGTATTGCTACAAAGGCAGGATTGTGTACTTGCAAAAGATATGATGTAGCCCACAAAGCTGAAAATATTTACTATCTTGCTATGGAAAAAAAAGCTGACCCCTTCTCATTACAATCATGTGATAAGACACAAATATAACATTTGTCAAGATATGTCCAGAATAAGACATTTTTAAGAAGAAAAGCTTGCAAAGCAAACTCACTACTTTTTCCCCCACCTTACAAGCTATTTTTATTTGGGATATCTTGTGGATGTTTTACAGTTTTCTTGGCTTTTACCCTAAATCACCACTGCCTCAAAACGATCCACCTTGCAATTGTAAAGGCCTGTGCATTTCTAGGCTCAGCTCTTTCAGTGAGCCTAGCTACCAGAGTGAACAGCAGTAAACTAGTTCTTTTAGAATCTCACTTCTCTCACCTGTAAAGTGAGAGGTAGATATCTAAATCTTTTGCCCTCTTCCAGCGAAGATGGACTTCATGGGCATGTGACCTGTGAGGTCACACTGATTCATAAAAAGTTTCACCTAGTAAATTCACTAACATAGCATCCATGGTTGGAACATAAATGGTTTTATGTCGGAACTCCCAGAGGCATTAGACATTGGGAAGCAGCTGAAACTAACATCTTTCCACCACTTAATTTTTCCCCACTATCAATTTTTCTTCTCTAAGTGTCCAATGTTCCTATGTTTTCTGAAATCTTGCAGTCATAGACGAGAGAAGCCTTCATGTTTTTTCCATCCAGACATATCTAAAACCATCAAGGAAATTAGATAATAATAAACCAAAAAGACATGCCATTATCTAGAATCCCTCCCTCCCCTCCCCCCCCCCATTAAATGTCTCTCTCCTATTTGGTTTCCCTATAGTCCTGTTATAAATGAAACCATTCAATATTTTTCTCTTTCTTTCTGGCTTATTTCACTGAGCATGACCCCCTCTAGTCCATCCATGTCGCTGCAAATTGCATGTGTTTATCTTCTTTGAATGCTGGCAGCCTGCATATGGGCAACCGAAATGGCTGCATGTACAATATTCCCACTAATTGTTTTTTGCCAAATGGAAAGGAAAAACCATATTAAGAGAATTTCATATGATCCTCACTTTTTGTTTAATGTTTTTAATGACAGAGCCTACTAGTGGGTAGGTGGAAGATATTATAAAGCTATAATAAAATATATAATCTGTAACTTGATATATATTATAATGTGAACATAACTTTCAAAATTATAATCTTTATAAAAGTTATGGCTTGGTTCCTATATACAGGTTTGGGTTACCTTTAATTATTTTTTCAAGACATTCATGTAAATGTATGCTTAGCATGCATATATGGCTCTTGACATGTTCCATGAATCTGAGTAGACACCTATGTTCATAATGAAGCAGGTCCAAAATACTTAGGCATTAAAATCATGTACATATCAATCAGTCAATCAACAAAATTTATTAACCTGCTTTGAACAAAACACTATTCTTTAGCCTTAACAAGGCTATGAAAATCACAAAAATGTATCTCTATGTTTGAGAAGTCTTTATGCTGGTCTCGTGGAAGGAAATGAAGTAATAATTACAGAAATTTGTAAGTATTATAAAATAAGTGCCACAAGCAATCATTTCTCAAGTGGATCAATGGAGAGAAAAGATCCTGCTGGTCAAATATGTGAAGAAAGTCTTACTTAAATCCCTTAGGTCACACATTGAAAATGTGCAGAAAAATTCTCTTGGAACGATGCAGACCATGCCTCTTTCATGTGAAGAAGCCCTGCATTAGTTTGTGATGCCAGGCAGGTGTTATATATAGACTTCTCTTGATAAAACCAAGGCTTATAAACTTCTGATCTGGGAGGTTTATGTTAGCTCTGTGTGCAGCATATTATCATCACAGACCTGGCTATTATTTGGTGGTTATTGTAGATCTATTTAAGACAAATACCAGTTTGCCTAGCTGAACTGTAGAATGTTCTCTCTGTCTAGTGACTCAAGCTTGCATCAGTGTCAGCCCAAAGAAGGAACAATATTACAATCCTTTCAGTTTTATAAAATCTCAATTTCATCACAAAAGAAGCTTGAAGGACATAATAAGTACATAATCTTCAATCCATTTCAATTCATCAATTATACAAAATATTATGACCTAAGGAATATCTATGAATTTCCTATTTACCTAAGTTTATGAATCTACATATTGATTTTAATAAATCAATCATATTTGATACGAATTTGGCATATATATATTTGGTAAGAAGCTTTTCTCTCAAATTCCTGGGATTTCTCTGACATTTTATGCTATTATCACTAGTTTTTATTATTTTTCTTTAGTCCAAACATCTGCTCTATCTTCCCTCAATCATGCATTCTAACTTTCTAATTTTTTAAAAAATTCACTTCATCTTTATCTTGGTTGGATCCTAACATCAAGAGACGTGAAGAGTACAGCCATGGGCTGGAGCAGATGCAAAGCTACTCAGATGCCTACACATGACACAAGAGAGAAATATTTGGTGGGAAAAAGTACTCAGATTTCTTTTTCACCGCATCAAAGATGATTTGGTACACTGACAGCTATTTGTCACATACACTTCACTCGAACAGAGAACTGGTAAGCAGACACATGAAAGTTTGTTCTTCATTGGTCTAAATGGTGAAGGGAGATTGGATATTCATTTTATATACCATTTATGTTATTATTACTATATTTTAGTTTTAAAATGAGCTCATCAAGTTAATGAACTTTGACTGGAAACATGAACTACCTTGACAGTATTAGAAGGAACAGCATGCTTTGTTTGTTTTGATGGATCTGGGATTTATATGTTTTAGGACTTTGCTAATCTCTTAGATATATTTTATTTTAGTTTTAAATTTCCCTTTTTTAATAGTTTATTACTCTGGCAATATCTACTACATTTCATTTTATTACAAGTTTATTTCCCTTTCTGATACACAGTGCAATAGCAACAATAGCTGCTTTAAAATCCTTATCAGCTCATTCTAACATTCAGGTTATCTAAAGGTTGATCTCTGTTGTCTTTTCTCTTGAGAATGGGTTATGATTTTCTAGGTTTTTTGTTTGTTTGTTTTGTTTTGTTTTTGTATGTTGAGTAGCTTTGTATGGTACCTTGGAAAGTGTATTATAGAAAATCAGGATTCTATTTTGTTCTTCCCGCAAATATTGATTTACTTTTAAGCAAGTTGAAATCAAACTAAGAAACTTGTCTCCCCTGTGAGAGGTGGCAAGTCAAATTTCAACTGAGTGTTTCCCCCCCACCCCCTTGGCTGTTCACTCTTACATGGTCCACAGCTAAGTCAGACATAAGCATTTTGATCACACCCAGAACTTGCTGCTTTTACTTCTGACTTCCACATTCCTGGGATTCCCTCTTTCTGAATTTCTCCTTTATTTCTTATACTCCTAGTTGCTCTAAACTCCATTCCCTGGTTCATCAAGCCAGCAAAGTTGTGGACTACCAGGGTTTTATATTCCCTGAATGGTTCAGACATAGATCTGCTCTCTAGAATCCCTAAAAAATGAGAAACTTACCCAGTGCCTTTCTCTTTTTCCAAGAGTTAACTCCCTTCTCATTTCTGCCTGCAATTTTTTTATACTCATTGGTGCCTTCAATTGGGTCTTCTGTCCCCAAATTTTCAATTGAATCTTTAGAAAGACTGTTTTGAAAGGAGCTACTCAGTAAAACCAGAAACAAACTTTTCAGATATTTGAAATGCAGATTGAGGTTTGTTATCTACAATTAATATCCATAATTGAATTAAAAGCTTATTTTTAATCATATTGATTAAATATTCCATATTCCAATCCTACTTCACTGTATTGATAGGCTCTAAGAAATTATTTTTAAACAAAATACTAGATACTTTAATTTCTAGAACACTAATTAAAAGATAATGTTCATAGTTGTAATTTAAATGATTCATGATCTGCTTCATTTGTAATCTACTCAGTATAACATATTTAAAACCCTTCAAAGTATTCTTTTAATTTAATAGGATTGGGATTTGACCTCTTTTGTGGCACTTCTTGGTATGGCCCATTTTTACAAGGAATTACACTTTAAATGACTTCTAAAAAAATTGCTAGTAAATAAAACCACATGGACGTAAAGAGGGAAAAGAAGACCACCATTTTAAAAGTAATTTTTATAGTTTAGCATATGTTAGGTTACCCATAAGAGTCTACTACCATCCTTAACAAAATAAATTCTGATAATTTTATATTATCATATTTCTATGTGGTTTCTGTGTAGCATATTTCTATAGTGAGGGAAACTTGATAAAAAATACAATTTTATATTGTTGGTCACAAATGATCAAAACAGAGAAATGTTTTCATTTTAAACTTAAATTGTGAAGAACATAGCTACTCTGCTTCTCTTCCAGGCTAATAAAGCCTTTGCATAAACCAAGGATATTCTGGTGAGTCAATATGACAAATAAATTGAATTCATGCCCAAACTAATAAATTGCATACATTTACCAACAGTGCATGTACTGTTTCATCTCTCTTGATACATAATCACTATAAATACAGGCTATTTACAATACAAAGCATAAGGTATCTAGAAAACCATTACTTATTCACACTGATATCATTTATATGAAAAATATTCTGTATAGTTTGAACAGACCAATTTATTCTTATATACAGAAGAGCTAGTCATAAATCCTTTCTGGTTTTGCCTTCATGTTGAATCTAATATTTCTTGTACTCCCTAATTTAAATCAAGTTTCATTCACAAAAATCATTTTGTGGCATATATCATTATCTTATTTACTATTCCAGTAATATAAAATAAAATATTATGTCCTTGAATCAACAAACATCACATCAAACTTACATAGAAAAAAATCACTGCAATATTGTTTCTATTACTTTATTTCTGGGATCTAATTAAAGTGTATATCCATAAGTTAAATTTACATAAAACCTTGCTGTATATAGTTCATCTGTGTGTGTATTTTTTAAAAATATGTTTAGGTTTGAAGTCAAATAGGAGGAAACCATGGTAAGGCTGCTTGTAGTAAGCAAATTCTATTCCCCTATTACCTTCTAATATTACTAAGTCAAAGAGATATGGAAAACCAGACAACTAGATCTAGCTAGTCACTTTGTTTGTGTGATAGCTGCTTTTCATGAAGAATCATATATAAAATAAGTACACAGAACATTTAGAAATCTAAATAATGACTTAAGAATTTACTAGTACTTATCAAAAATCTGGAAATATTATACTAGCCCACAAGTCAAAGAACCTTCCTGTTAGCTTTCATAAGGTATATGTAGTAACTAGTCACATACAGTCCATCTTGCACTCTAATTAGCTTTATTCCAGGCCTAATAAGTATTATAATATTGCATTTTCAAAGTGCTATAGTTAACCATCATTTCCTTATTTATATGTTTCTGGAAAACAGGGTTTTTTTTTGTTTGTTTTTTTTTAATTTTTAGAAGAGATAATGTTTGGACCTCCCTGGTGGTACAACGGGTTAAGTCTCAGCATTGTGAAGCTATCCAGAGCACTATGAAACTCCCCTGCCAGGGAGCTTCCCACATGGCGCAGCAGACCTCTCCTGCCTCACCTGCTGCTCCCCTCAGCAGTGTACTTCAGTAGATCTGCCTGTTCTGCTCCCCACTATAGCTCTGGTAAATACTCTCACCACCCTACACCTCTGGCCTACACCCCAGTTCTTGTATGCATAAATAAATCTTTTAAAAAAGAAGAGACAATGTTTCAAATGTATTTTATCTTACAATAATTACCCTTTATAGAAGAATTCTGGCATTGTAGTTTAATCATGAAATGCTGTGGTTGTTATTTTCTCCTTTTATGTTAGTTAAAAGGAGCTATGTTAATTGTATTGATCTGAGTTCAAGAAAGATAAGTTTTTACCTTATCTAGAATTTAAGGAATTGGCACATGTCCGTGATTTCATAAAGGAAAAATAACAGTCTTAAACAGAAGGACTTTTAAGACACTGTTGGGTTTGTTTTTTTTTTCTATCAGAAATTATTCATGCTTTGTTTGTTTCTCTATATTCCACATCTGAGTGAAACCAGTCACTTTTTGGCAAGATTTTTTTTATTTGAAATGAACAACTATAAAAACTAGATTTACCTGGTTTCTGATTTATACAAGCCATTCTTAAGTAGTTTATTACATTCTATTAAAAGCATTGCTCACTAATATATTTAACATGTATATGAAACAAAGCTTTTTAGATACTAAAAAACAGGTATAAGGAGAACTGAGATTCCAGAAAATTAACAGCAACCACAATAAAACAAAAGCACAGTTAGGATGGAGTGAATCCTACAGTTACCAGGGTTTACAGTTAAAGGCAGTTTCCAGACCACAACAGAAGGAGGGAAAATGCACAGAGAAGCAAGGGGTCTCGCTTATGAAAATCAAAATTGATAATCTTTGAAGTCAAGATAGCTAGAGTTTGTAAATTGGTATATGAGAGAAGAGGAAACTACGTGGACAGAAAACTTGAGAGACCTACAGAAAGAGATATTGGACTTCTGGCTGATACTTATGCATGTAGGATAAAAATCCCTTAAGACTATAATATGGTAAGCTAAACAACTCCCTGACTTACAAAGGACTAGGAATAGCTTGTGCTGTCACCAGCCTCAGTGGAGAAACCACTTACGGTATCTGCTAGACTCCTAACAGAGGGTACTTACTAGCAGGCTAAATTAGCCCTAGTCTAATGACTGCTTTGTACTCACCCTAACAAAGCTTAAAAGCAAGTATCAAATGGATAAAAGGATTTCAGGTATTTGAGTGGCACAGTAATATTATTGGAGACTCCTTTCCATGATTCCCCTGTCTAATCAAGGAAATTCCTAGGGCTCCTGATTTCTATTTTCAGAAAGAAGTTACCTGAAATCACTTTCTTCTACTCTGTGAAAACCCAAGATCATTAAACATCAATAAATAACATTGTTCTCTGCCAAAAAGGCCTTAGAAATGAATGTCTTTGAGGCAAAAAGGGGAGAAAGAAAGAACTTCCTTCTAGACTATAAAATGGCTGAGGGAGGTAGGCACATTAGTTGGGAGAATACAGACACTGCCACGTAATGGTGTCTGAGAGAGATGACAACAGGAATTAGAGGGGATGACTCTGAGCGGTTCTTAGACCTGTAGCTTGCATCCCAGTCTCACCTATGATTTCTGTCCCCTGGGAATGGCATTGAACAGCAGCTTAGGAAATTCAAAGGCCATGCAGGTTTGGTCAAAAAGCTATTATTAGATAATAGGAACGAGTGACTATAGAATGTATTTTCCCATTTTATGAGGCACTACAAAGAGCATACCTCACTATACCCTTCTACCAGCTCTGTAAGGACTGAAGTTGAATCTCTAATCAGCCTATTGTGATGAAGGCTAAGACTTTTGTTTAATTAAGGAACAATAAGGAAATGTAAATTCTCATAAATTTTTCTTTTCCAGAAAGTTATCACTGGTTTAAATTTGGATAATTCTGGATTGCACACAATAAAAGTTAATGACAGTAATGAATAGGGAAATTAAGAAATTTGGGAAAAATGATAGGAAAACATAGATGTATTAAGGAAATAGTCAACAAAGGAAAATAAAAAATAGTAAACTGACCAATTAAGGTAGCTGTATTGGGAGTTGAAGACCATAAAAGGCAGAGAATGACTTCAAAATTTAGGTTGACTAGATTGTGAAGATTATGGAATATACTCTATTTTGAGTAGATAGTGGGAAGCTATTGAAGTTTTTATATCTAAGGAGTGAATAATATCATGAAAACAAAATTTAGGGTAAGTTGCCTTCTGTTGGAATATTATGAAAATTATCATGGATAGAAATTAGAGAAGAGGGCCTCCCCGGTGGCGCAGCGGTTAAGCGCTGCGCTGTGGATCTGTCGGCAGCGGCGACGCGAGTTCGACGCCTGGCCAGGGAGAATCCCACATGGCGTGGCAGACCTCTCCTGCCTTGCCCGCTGCTCCCCTCAGCAGTGTATTTCTGATCTGCCTGTTCTGCTACCCGCTCTGTCTCTGGTGAACCCTCTCGCCACCCCACGCCTCTGGCCTGTACCCCAAATTGTATATATAAATAAAAAATAAATCTTAAAAAAAAAATTAAAAAAAAAAGAAATTAGAGAAGAAATAAGAGATAATGTTTATGACTACAAGAGCCCCAGTTAGCATAAATAAATAAAAAAAAAACTGAACTAGGAAGTATTTAGGATATATTTATACAAAATAATTCACAGAATTTTAACTTCAAAGATTAAAAGGGGTAGAGAATATCCAGGTCAGGTTTCTGAGCCCAGAATATTACAAAATTGTACAGAGTTATTCATAAAATTTAAGTTGCCACATATTGACTCAATAAGAATGCCATCACTATAACTTTTAGTTATCTTTTAGTTACATCAATATTTTTTAAACAAAGATACTACTTAGGAAAAGATGTAACTCACTCTATTATAAAAAGAGTCTAAATTTTATGAAATTGGGAATGTAAATATTTAAAACACCAACTAGAACTATACATATATACACATAATATATGCATATATATATATAAAAGGAAATTTTTAGGAAAATTGTTAAGGAAATTGTTTTT
This sequence comes from Scalopus aquaticus, assembly GCA_004024925.1. Taxonomy (NCBI): domain Eukaryota; kingdom Metazoa; phylum Chordata; class Mammalia; order Eulipotyphla; family Talpidae; genus Scalopus; species Scalopus aquaticus. Next base: position 33,559 of record PVIJ01010808.1, on the reverse strand, counting down.
GTTTATTTAAGGACTGAATGGGTTCTGATCATGTAATATGCAATACATATATATTGATAGAAGAAAAAACTCCTAGATGATTCTAATGCATGACAATGGCTCAGGCACTATTTCCTAAATTACATACTGTTTTTTTTTTTAAATATTAAGAGGCGCAAAATAGAAATAACAATATTGACACCTAGAATTTTAAATATATATTCTTTGAAAAATAAAGATGAATATCAATTTCTACATAGAATCACTAGCAAATAACTTGCAAATTATCAAATTGATCCCTAGACTGAGTGAAGGGGAACCATCTGTTTGTTGCCATACAAGCCTGTTCCACACTCTATGTAACACACTTTTCATGGTTCTACCTATTGATTTTATTTTTGAAACAGTGACCCTGTTAGGGGAGGTACCATGTTCCCCACCCCATTTATTGACAGATGGAGCTGAGTCTCCAGGTGAAGCACCTGACACTGAATGCAGGTGGGCTCTGGGGGAGATGCATGGAGAGAAGGGCACACTTGTGTCTTGGCTTTGGACTTGAGAGAGACACATGGAAGACTCCTGGAGAGGCTGACAATAGCAACCTTTACCTTGATTTTGCTCCATTTGTCCCAGCTTCCTAGGATTTGTTTCAGAAATTCCTTTCTAAGGCTCCCTGCCAGAAAGTGCCTTAGACTTGTGGAAACTTTCAGGCCTCAGTGGCCTCATTTTGGGTCAATCCTGTTTGGCTAGGAGTTGCCTACAGGTGATAGGTAATTTGTGGTGTTTCACTGAGAAACTATTGTCATGTCTTCCCTCCCCTCCTTATACAAGCTAAGTTTCTTTCACACTAAATTTCTTTTGTCTTTGAGTGAGTGCACAGATGGCAAGACCTCTGTAGAGTGCAGGTTTGGAGGTCCCAGGGTGACCTCTTGATCACATGATCAAAACCCTCTGCAGGTATACTGAGTTTTAGATCTAGGAACACAGTATTTTTGTGATTGTTGAGTACCCTAATATTTCTAATATTAATTCTAATAAAATTATCCTAATTTCATACTAAATAACAATATAACACATAATTCAATTGGGTCCAGCTCTTAAAAATTACTGAGATACAATTAACAGTAAAAAATTAAAGTAGTGATTGGCATATGTGAATTATGAGAAAGGAAAAAAAAACACAAAGGGACCTGTGATGTTACAAATTACTGGTGTGAATTTCAATTTTCTCAGATCAAAAGAAGTTGTTTTTAAATTAACTATGACAGAAGGTGGGACAAATGGCAGAAAATAAACATGATCACTTCCAAGGACTAAAAGAGGAACAGGAAGAAGAAGAAGACTACTCAGTTCTTTGGTAAAAACAAAAAGTAGTTTCACTTTAACTGAAATAAATAATTTAAATAAGAAAGATTGCAGAGTTTCTAATGTTTTTATTTAAATGCCAGTTGTATAATCTACCACCTAAAAAAGGGAAGACAACAATAATCTCTCAGTTATAAAGTACTTCCAAAGAGATCAATTGATATTACTTTATCTCATGACTTAGAGGTTTTACTTCTTTACATTTTATTATGATTTGATTACCTTTTAAAATGCCATCTTTATTCAGTGTTTCGCAGAAATCCCAATAGGAGAGCATGGACTATGCATACCGATATGAATAATACCTGCACCAGGATTCACACACACTTGGGAGGCTATGTACAAGAAGGCAAGGGATAAAGTAATCATGGTAAGTCCTAAACATATGTATTTGGAGTGAATAAATCGACACTGTGTAAAGAAGTATATTAAATTTCACTGTTTTATTGGTGATATTCTTCACACTGGAGATACTCAAGCATTGTAGGCAATGAGCAAATATTAGGTGAAATGATGAGTGAGGGAAAAGACTGAATTGGGATTGACAGGGAAGCATTATTGCCTTGAATCTAGATTTAAAAAGATTAGAAATAATGGATTAACCAAGAGAAATATACACATAAAGGGCACTTGATCTCAACACATCCATTTTCACTGAATTCTCAGATCTAGCTTATTTAAAAATATAAGAAATCTATTTTTTAAAGAGCCTACTAACTTTACTATTTTCAAGTTGGTAAAAAATTGGGAAATGACATTTAAAGAGTATCTCCTACAGTAGCATTATAAAATATTTAGTAAACCTCAAAATATTTGAGATATATACTACTGTCTTAGATTTGAAGTCCCATATTAACATATGAGATGTTTCCTTTATTGATCTCTGGAAAGGAAAGCCAATAAAAATCAGAAAACAAGATGATTTTTAAATTTACCCAGAAAGCAAGTGATCTGGAGTAACCAAATAATATTTTTTTTAAAAAATTTATTAGGACTAACAAAAGTGACAAAATTAAGACAGCATCATATTCATATAAAGATATATAGAGAATAAATGTTCATAAACAAATCCAAAAGTATACTGCTAATGGGAATGTAGACCAGTCCAGATCCTATGAAAAATATGGAGCTATCTCAAAAGCTTAAAAATGGATCTGCCATAAGATCCGGGAATTCCATTTGTTAGTAGATACCAAGAATACAAGAATACAAACACTAATTCAAGACACCAAGAATATAAAACACTAATTGAAGTGTTGAGTACTACAAAAGCACTAATTCAAAGGGAAATATGCATCCCATGTTCATTGCAGCACTATTCACAATAGTAAATGGCATGAGTTTTAATTAATTTTGAGTCTAGAAGGTCAGAGATACGGAGTAGTGGTTCCTTAATGCCTGAACTGTGCTACTAAGAACAAATACAATTTTCTCTGTAAAAGTATAAAGTGTCAAGTGATAATGGCACCTAGATGTACCTTAATTTAGGAAATATGCACACATGTGTGTGTTTTTATATATAATACATGGGCACCACTGTAGTGAATAGGAGAGGCAACTTATTCCTCATGACAAAGTGATACTGGTTTTGGACAGAACTGTTTGGTAATAGTCTGCTTAGAATAGGGATATTGTTAGATATTGAGTAGGGATGTTTGGTATTTATAAAACAATTATTCTAGGCCATCCCTGGTGGTGCAGTGGGTTGGGCGCAGCGCTGTGGAGCTGTCGGTTCCTGCGGCGTGAGTTCGATCCACAGCCAGGGAGATTCCCACATGGTGCGGCAGACCTCTCCTGCCTTGCCCGCTGCTGCTCTCAGCAGTGCATTTCTGTGGAGCTGCCTGTTCTACTCTCTGCTCTTTCTCTGATGAACCCTCTCACCACCCTACACTTCTGGCCTGCACCCCAGCTTGTATGCAAAAATAAAATAAATCTTTAAAAAAAAGATTATACTAAGTAAACAGTGGAAAAGGAAGTTATACATTTATTGACACCGTTTTCATGAAGGGGCTTACAGATACTTCTAATACATTCTTGGAAAAGATAACTTGATGTTATATATCACAAAGATTGAATGTTGTACAAGAAGTGGTCAGGGTCACTGAATGAGAACTTGAGGTCAAATAAATGTAGCCACTACATATTTTTCTACTTCTCAATCTATTATAGCTTTTACTGAAAATGAAAAACTAATCCCTTTTGAGAGAAAAAAAGTAGTTAATGTTTTCACCATCATTATTTATGAAGCCATTTTATTTTTTTTCAAATTACAAGATGGAAGTGAAGGTATACAGCAATATAACCATGCAAGATGATCAAGAGAAGGCAGAAAGAGAAAAATAACACTCTGCAAAGAATAAGAGCAATTCTCCGCATAGAGTAAGGGCAAGGTCACAATGCATAATGTTAAAAAATTAGTAATGAGTATTCTGTGTCAATACGAGCAGCTCATCCTGTATCATTTAGATTCTAGGAACAGCAAAACAGTCTGACATTTTTAAATAATATATCGTAGCAGAGATGAAGGGGCTTCCAAACATGCCCCACTGTATGCCAGAGCTTTTTGCTAGAGAATGAGTCGAAAGAAGCCTCACAAGTGAATCAATGTGAGTTCTCTGTGTTCCAGTTAGAAATGTCATTCAAAATTGATGACAAGGTTTCTGACCAAGATCTATTTTGGGATAGCTTTTGTCATAACACTCTCTGACCTCATAAGTAATGGCTCCTTGACCAATGTTACAGACAACTGAAATGAGAGATGAAATGTTAATGACTCAGCTACATGCATAGGCTGTCTCTTCACTCAGTGGCAACAGACCTAGGGGTAACTCTTGGAAAAAATACAAGTTTTTCTCTGAGAAGCAACACTGCAAAATATAATATCAGTGGGCATGAGCCATTATTAAATTAAGACTTATCTAGTCGATAGGCCTCCCTGGTGGCGCAGCGGTTAAGCGCTGCGCTGTGGAGCTGTCGGCAGCGGCGACGCGAGTTTGACGCCCAGCCAGGGAGAATCCCACATGGCGCGGCAGACCTCTCCTGCCTTGCCCGCTGCTCCCCTCAGCAGTGTATTTCTGATCTGCCTGTTCTGCTACCCGCTCTGTCTCTGGTGAACCCTCTCGCCGCCCCACGCCTCTGGCCTGTACCCCAGCTTGTATGTATAAATAAAAAATAAATCTTTAAAAAAAAAAAACTTATCTAGTCGATTGCTTCCTACCCTGATAATAATCAGAAATATATTGATTATAGTAAAAAAAAGACATTGATTGTTAGATTCAGATCAACATATTTGAAGACCTAACCTCAACAATTTTTCTACAACTTACTGCTCATAACAGAACGTGAAATTCACATTCATTATCTTGTTTTTATTGGATACATGCTTTTGAAAGGTTTGGTTGTCTATAATTTCAAGAAGGGCCTTCCTCGTGGCTCAATGGGTTAAATCTCAGCACTATGAAGCTATATGCAGCCACTGCAGCATGAGTTCAATCACTGGCCAGGGAGCTACCCACGTGGCAGAGCAGACCTCCCCTATCTCGCCTGCTGCTCCCCTCAACAGTGTCATTTCAGTAGATTTGCCTGTTCTGCTCCCCACTCTGTCTCTGGTGAATATTCTCACCACCCCACACATCTAGCCTATACCCCAGTTCTTGTATGCATAAATAAACAAATCTTTAGATATATATATAATTTCAAGAAGAAGAAATGTAGGTGATCATAATATTCTTACAAATAGTGTTATTACAACTGTATTTTATTCAATTTGGTGTATATATATGCATATGCAATGTAGAGCAATCCCTGAATATATATGGCCTAATAAAAAACAGACGAAATATTACTAGATTACTTACTCAACTATCAAAGCACTTTATGTTTTAGATAGATTTAGATTCTACTCTGAGTAGAATAGCCAAAATAGATCAAGACATATGCATTAAAACTTCATGCACCTACTTTTGTCTTATTTTCTGTAAGCACTTCATTAATCTCTTATGTAAGATCAGGGTTGTGACAGGAGTGGGCAAGAAAATATTTTCAAATATGAGATTATCTTCAGAGTAGCCTGGTCACAAATGGCAAAAAAATCCTTATTTGTAGGATCTTCTTATTATAGAAACCTACTACCATGACCCTTATTTTACCTATCTTTGCAGTATCTTCTGATAATTCTTGGTTATTGTATCCCCCCTTCTTGGGTCTGATGTAAACAAAAGTTTTCTTGATTTGTCTCCTAATTTAGACTTTGGCCCAGTTTCTTTGAAGATCTTCAGTGTCCTGACATTTGAGTCTGTCCTAGAGATTCAGTGTCTTTCACTTCTTATGTTCTGATGATGGTTTTATCTCTATACATGCTCTCTAGCCAATCTCATTCTTTTCATCGTTTAACTGATTTTATACTTTTTGACTACTAAATTCATGATTGTAACATCCTGCTTGACTTTGCAAAATACATTTTTCTCCTGTCCTCTCTTGATTGTTAACACAACTAATAATTCAGTTTCTCAGTCCATAGCATGTACCTATTTGTTATTTCCTTTCACTAAATTTCATTATGTAAATTGATAATTAACTAGGAAAATATTAATTTAATATAGCCAGAAAATTATCTAATATCAGAATTCCTTAAAGTACCAATTCTTAAGAAAATGCTAAAATCTCTTTCACTACATTTATTTGAAATGGTTTTTGCTTAGTTTATAATTTTTAAATTCATGTGCCCAAGGAACATCAGCTATATGGTAAGAACATTTCATGTAGAGAGAAACATTTAAATAAGGTAAACAATGTTAAGAGGTAATGGTAACCAATGTTTATCTAACTCTATCCTAGAAACCATCCTGGATGATTTCTATTAACATCTAGTTCACAATAAGTACTAGCAATATTATCGATCTGACATTTGTTGAAGACTTATTCTATGTCAGTTGCAGTAAGAGTTCAAAGTAATTTACATGTGTGGATTCAGTTCATTTTTATAATAACCTTAGGAGATGAGTCTTATCATAACCCCCTTTTTCAGGTGAGGAATCTGAGACTAAGAGAGCTTAAGTGAGTTATTTAAGGTCACAGAGTGTGCGGGCAGATACAAAGAAGTAATACTGATGACTAGAATATATAAAAGGCTCCTTCTTTTCATTGTAAGTTTTTTTTTTATAATGTCTTAAGCCATTTTCCATTTGCTTCCCTTGGAAAAAATAAAATCACTGAAGATTATCTCTGTGTGAAATTGGAGCTATGTTTTATAGAGAATTTATCTTTGTTATTGAATTTTTAATACTTATCAAGATGAATTCTTCATGTAATGAGAGAATAGTTTTTCAAGCCACATAATAAAAAATAAATTAATAGGAAATTATTTTTAGAACCAATAGTCAACATCATCTCACTATCTAAATAAACTCAATCTTTACGATATTTTCCATCATGTGGCAAACACTGAACTTTTGATCCGAACTCCTTTGAAGTATCTGCCCTTTCCCCCCTTTCTTTTCCATTTTCCTTCCTCACTTCGCAAACCAGTCTTTGACAGGAAAAATAGTAAACATGTACATATCACCATCAGAAAAGAACAGAGACATAAAGGTGATCAGATACTCCTTTTCTTTTTCCAAATAGCTGAGAATTTCAAGATTTTCAACTAGTTAAGATGTGTAAAGGGGGAACTAATTTCCAGAGCTTTCTATTTATAGTTTTTATATATCAGCACATTATAGAACACCACTACACAGATATAGACACCCTACAGATGGGCTTCCATCTGTTCAGACTGATTTTGCTACATGCTTATGAACAAAGCCTGGCATGGACCTTCAAATTGCTGCCTTAAACATTCACTACATTTCTATACTGTAGACTCTATTTTCCTGTTTCAAATATTGTTGTCTTTTTCCAGAAAAAGAGTAATTTTGATAGAAGATTTGTCTCCACATGCAAACTGTTAATGTGGACAGGTATTGCCAGTTACATCTTTTATATGAATTTTAAATGTAAATTTATTCATTAAAATGACTCCTGCTTGCACTAAAATTCAAGAAAAGAGTATGTTTTAAATCAACACAATGAATGCATAAATGCTGTCTTAATAATTCTTTTGTTACTTTAATTAAAACTATCTTTTCTACTACAACCTTTTAGTACTGACTAAATTGACAAGGTGTTGCATTAAAAAATACAATGGCCAAAGAGTAGCTTAAATCTCCAGGACACATCAGCACAAACATATGTAAAGCACACTGTCTTGCTCTATTGCCGCAAGGAGCAGAATTAAGAGTCAGGCTGGACTCTGTAATCGCTTCCATCTTCTATTACAACAATAAAATAAAGCAAAAATGATAGATAAAATTAAGAAATCCAAGCTATCTTTACCTCTATAGAAGACCTGCAGGGTTTTTTTTGTGCTTTTTTTTTGGGGGGGGGGCTGGAGGGAAGTGTGAAACTCATGACTTCAGAAATGAATTGCCCATGTCCCTCACCAGTAGTAAATGTAGGACAACACAGTGGTTATTTGTAGTAAAATAAGATGCACTATATTGTGGGAGGAGTTTAAGAGCCTGTGTTACATGATGGGCAACTGCTTTACATAAACAGCATTTAGCTTTTCTAAATCAGAGTTTTCTTGCTTGCTTTGTGATTAATAATGTTATAGATTCTCCCCTCCCCACTCTATAGTACTCTTTACCTGGATGGATGAGAATTGTGATCTCTTTCAAAATTTTCCTACCTCTTTTTGCCTCAATCTCTCTTTTAACCCAGACTGGTTCTTCTGGGAATTCACATAGAGATTACTTTCAGTGACTTTGCTGAGCAGTGAAGAACTTTTTTTTTTTTTTTTTTTTTTTTTTTTT
>PVIJ01010808.1:0-25264 GCA_004024925.1 Scalopus aquaticus | reverse complement strand
GAAATTCTCAAGAACAAGCACAGCATGTGCTGATCTTTATACCTCAGAACTCGCAGGTATACTTGGTGACCCTGTAGACAGGGACAAATTTCCCTAAGATCACAACACAACACAATTTCTGTCCAACAGCACAGGGCAATGGAAACAGAATGAAGTCTGAAACCATGGAATCCAATTTTGAATCCTGCATTTAAATAGTATTTTCTCTATTGTTTCAGTTTTCACTAATACATGTAAAGCCTCCTTTTTACACACGAGAGACTAGTTTTGCCTAACTTCTGCCACATACACATCCTATTGCCCCCACAACTTTACTTTTACTTTTTTTATTTTTAAAGATTTATTTTTATTTATTAACACATACAAGAAATGAGGTGCAGGCCAGAGGTGTGGAGGTCAGAGAATTCAGTGGAGACAGAGTGAGGAGGAGAACAGACAGATATACTGAAATACATTGCTGAGGGGAGCAGCGGGCGATACAGGAGAGATCTGCTGTGCCATGTGGGTCAGCGATCCTGCCGGGGATCGAACTCATGCCGCAGTGGCTGGAGATAGCTTGACAGTGCTGAAAAACCCCTTGTACCACCAGGGAGGCCCCACACCTTTACTGTTACTCCCCAAACTCTTATGTATATTGGTCAATTTACTTAAGCACAAACACACAGAACTTTTTGATTATACATAATTATGACTTTGTCACACAGTGGATTTTTAGTGTTTTCTCTCATTCATTTTGGCTTTTTCTTCAATGCTTAACTCCCTCCTTCAGGGTTCCAGCTTTTGTAGCATTTTTAAATCAGTATGTAAATTACACATTTCACATTTTCTAAAATAATTAAATAAGTTTTGATATATTAATTTCTAATATATGATGACATTATTTATGAAGTGTCCACCATGCTTTGCTGGTACATGCTATTTCAGTAATGGTATGATGCACTTTGTAGCATCTCCCTCTACTAAAGAATAAAAATAACAGTATGATATAAAGCATTTCATCCTATTTCCCATTTAAGTATTTATTTTATATTGTAATATTGAAATATCTTATTATTATATGTCATGATACATAATTGCACCAGATATATAAAGAAAATTATTGGTAGGAGTTACTATCAATGAAATAAATCACTGGACAAAGATAAGCCTATAAAGGTCTTTGACATAAAAAAGACACACACACAAAAGGCTATCTCTGTTTTTGCTTTGAATCTAGTAAATTGCAACAGAATGCTTTTTCCACCTTAAGAAGAAGAATAAGGCAAATAACTCATAAGATTATAGTTCAATTTAAATTTATAAAGACACAGAGAATCAATTCAAACTTAAATGATTTAAACTACAGAAAAGTATCCCCTTCTAGTAGAGAAGAGACCCACTGTTACTTTTTTCCTTAGCAGAACACTGAGAAAGAAGGAAGCTCTCCTTTTTGGGAAAGGAGAAACCATTGAGTAATTTTACCATCTTTTATAGTTGAGAGTAGATCAGTGACTGTATAGGTTCTAATGGAGTCTGAGGCCAACAAGCAGTCTGTACTCACCCATCAATTTCCCACAGACTTTCACTTAATGCTTACTCAGAAAATAAGGATTCAGCAAGGTAAACAAGAAAGACCCTTCTGCATACTTCACATCCTTGAATAGTAGGAAGAGCCCACCCATTACCAGAGAAGAATCAATCATTTATATGATTTATATATAGTTAAATACAGAGGTGTGTGTGTCTCTGTGTGTGTGTGTATAGAAAACAAGAAAATAGAATTATTTCTAATTAAGGACAACCTAATTGTCTTTAGTAAAATCCTAATGGAATTATAGAATGTTTTTCTAATTTAGTTGTATTAATTAGTAGTAGTATGCTAGCAGTAGGTTAATAAGAAATTAAAGTGGCAAGGTACAAAGTCACTATCTAAAGTCAAGTACATTCATAACAAAGAATGAAGATTTTAAAATATTACAGATAGCAAATACACACATGTGTATTTACTACATATATATTTGACCCCTATAACTGATATATTCCAGTTATACATAAGTAAACAACACAAAATATGTGCAAACCCAGTTCTTTAATGGCAACTGTATATCACTGAAAGAAAATTTCAAAATCCTAAATAGCTAAAAAGACATGCTTATGAAACAAAACATCAGTAGTGTTAAGTTGCTGTTTCCCCAATTTATATAGTAATTCCATTCACCAATAAAGACAAAAGTAGGCTTTCTTAAAAAAAAAAAAAACAAAAACTGACCCTCAAATTTATCGGGATATGAAATGCCTAACCCAAAGCAATTTTGAAAAAGAATGAATCTTTAAAATAGTTATGTTTTTATTCAAAATATAACCTTGCAACACTGATTCACCAATATATTTTTCCCAAAAGTAACATTTTATAGTCAAACCAGTAGGGTTTGGCAACAACCGCAGTTTTCTTTAGTAGAAATTCACATGACACGCTGACATTTTCCAGAGGAGTGAGGTAGTGAAGGAGAATATAGTGTTTAATCAGTGTCTCCTAAACTTATTTGACTACAGAACCTCTTTCCTATTCACTTAACTCCTATTAGCACCTTTCCAAAGGAGTGCTTCCTCTTTGAGGAACTTTGCCGTGTATCTTTGTGACTGGGGACATAACAACCTAATTATGAGGGGAACATGCTTGCTAAAATATTTCTAATGCTGAAACAAGTGCCAAGTCTACTGTGTAGTTTTCTTTAACACCATAATTGCAATATTTGACTCTTTGTGTATAAGCCATATTTTATTAAATTTGATGGGGCCATGATTGACTGTCCACTTTTGATTTACTGGTAACAAAACCAGACTGAAAATATGGTTGAATCAATTCTTGACTCAGAAAAAAAAAGTCATAAGAGAAATAGTTCTTCTCTACATCCCCAGAAATTTCTACATCCCAGGAGACCAATAAATAAATAAATAAATAAATAAATAAATAAATAAATAAATAAAACAACCAAGCAAACAAACAAAAAAACCCACTTTGGAAAAACGATACCAATGGTTTTTGTGCTCTCCTTTGAGTGATCTTAATTAATAGAGCAGAAGTGTTTATGTTACATATAAAGGCCATAGCAATGGTTAATTTTATGTGCTGACATGGCTATGCCATGGTACTCAGATATTTAGTCAAATACATCTAGATGCTGCTGTGAAGGTATTTATAGAAGATATTAACATCTAAATCAGTGGGCTAACTAAAGCAGCTCACATCTATAATGTGGACATTATCCACTGAGTTGCAGGTCTTAAAAAATGACTGACTTCTCCTGAGGAAGAGGAAATTCTGACACAGACTCTCACTGTAGCATCAATATGTTTCCAGGTCTCTAGCCCACCAGCCCACCCTGCAGATTTGTCTTGGCAGCTCCACAATCACCTGAGTCAAATCCTTAATTGTTCTTTCATGTTTATTATTGTATTTATTGCATACTTTCTATTTCTTTGGAGAATCGTGACTACTTCAGTCACATATTCCTCCTCTTATTTTACAAATCTGCTCTTCTGTTTATTAAACCTATAAATGTGAAATGCCTTTCAATGTATTATGTAAAGAAATGCTATCAAACACTCCACTGAAGTCTCTTTATGCATCCATCTAAAATCTAAGAAGATATACGTCTTAGGTACTAATGTAAAAACAGGAGACATGTATTAAATAATTTTCTAAATGTGACAATTCATAAAAGCTTGTCATCCTGATATTAAACAATGAATATCTCAGCAAATAATTATATTTTGAAATCCATCTGATTTAAACGACAATTTATCTCTAACCGTGGAAGAAAAAGCCCAGCGTATTTTAAAGGGCTTTTCTTAAAGTCGCTCTTGAGTCTTTGGGTAAATGCCTTTGATGGATGAACTAAAAGTATCTAGCTCTGCAGTGGTCAATATTTCCAGGATGCACTTTTACTCATAATATTCAGTCAGGAACCCAAATCTTAGTAAACATTCCTGTGATTAATAGTTCTGACTCCCAAGGTAAGGTTTAAAAAAAGAAAGACCAGGGCCTCCCTGGTGGCACAGCGGTTAAGCTCTGCACTGTAGAGCTGTCCGCAGTGGGGGACAGATTCCCACATGACACGAGTTCGAGGCTGGCCAGGGAAATTCCCACATGGCGCGGCAGACCTCTCTTGCCTCGCCCGCTGCTCTCCTCAGCAGTGTATTTCCAATAATATGCCTGTTCTGCTGCCCACTGTCTATGGTGAACCCTCATATAGTTGGTATTCTTATGTGATAAACCTATTGAGTTTCAAACCCAACTTTATTTTTCCTGAGAAATAATAATATTTTTCCTGAGAATAATGTTTTAGCAATGCTTAAAAACATGGCCAATGACTTGATTTTGTCAGCATTGTAGTGAGATTAGATTTATATACCTATAGGAGAAAGGCCTCTGATGTATTTTTCCCATCCCCAAGGTTTGTCTTATTTTCAGGTGTAATCATTGAAAAAGAATGCTATGGAAGGATAAAAGTAAAAAAAGTAAACTGCCCAAAGGTGAGATAACTCATGATTTTTAAAAGTAATTCACAGGTAATAGACACTCCAAACTTCAATTTCAGTAGACACACTATAACTGTAAGAAATTATACTTTGCCAATCCTACTCAAAGAGTTATCAGAACATCATCCTCTCTGAAATCCTTCAATGAGATCAGAAAGTCATGGAGGAGAGAGCTCGTTAATGGGTTACTGAGTTGTGCGTCCTCTTGTCTGACTCTTCTAGCTTTGCATACGTTAATCCTGTCAATTCCCTTCCAGAGTGTTCCTTTGAGGTACTTTTCTATTCCCAATAATGGATGAATCTTTCAGCTTGTTGCCTCAGAGTAAGCAGCCTACCAGGTAGGCTACATTGGACGCTGCGTAAAGGTCTTCAGAGTCCTGTGTTGACTATATGAATATACCCCATCATTTCCTACATATAAAGACCACATATTTTCTAATTACTCATTTAATAGAGTTTCCATGACCTCACATTGGAATATCACAAAACAGGAAGACTACCCTTCTTATTTTGAGATTATATCTATTTCTACTTAATAAGGATCTGCAAATTCCTGGAGAAAGAAGAAAGGTAAGAATACTTGAATCACATACTATATAACAATTCAAATAGTCCCTTAATGTTTTCTAACACTTTGACTCTTTTTCTAGAAAGAGTTCTTTCTTTAGGAAACATCCAAAGCAGTAAACAAAAGAAAATGACCAAATTGAATCACCACACACAGTGACATTATCCTGCCAAATCAACATGTTGGAATAAGTCTGTATTTATAATGAGTACACAGTTCTACATTTCATCTACAATGATTCACTTGTTTCTTGTAATCCCATTATATAAATAAAATGAGTGGTCAAGAATTGGTCTGTTTGAAACTTATGGTCAGACATTAGGAAATATATTAAAAGGACACTATACTCAACTCTCCAATGAGGGAAGGGAAAAATTGAAGGGAGAAGGAAGGGCGATAGTTTCCTTCACTATAAAACACCTATGAATTAAAGTTACTTTTAATTAGATACTATATGATATCACTGATAGCAACTCAATATCTGGGATAGAAAAGAGTTTCATAAAGTTGAATTACTTAAACTACAGCAAGGACAGAAACTCAAAGTGATATGTTTTAATAAAACAGTTGTAATCCACGGGTAGAGAGTCTATCCCCAAATCATAAAAGCATAACTTACTGTTCACAGTGCATCTTTGATGCACTTGGCTTATAGTGTACATATATGTGTACTCACACACAACATCTGAAAATGTTCTAAAAATTCAAAGAGCTATGCTTCATAGTAGTCTGTGTTAAGTCTTGAGATAGGTAGTAATTTTATTTCCAGTTTACAGATAAGGAAACTGAAGTACAGAGAGGTGAAGTAATTAATTGCTACTGCCCTGTCTAATACTGAAGGCCAACAGAATTATTGGTGACCATGCTTTCTAAAATATTTCAAAGCAAAACATATGCTCAATAAATGTTCAATTAAACTGAGCTGAATTTCACTATGCTTACAGTTTTAAATGTGGTTTTGATAGCATTATGTATATATTTTAGTTTGAAACACAAAATGAAATGGCAGTCTAAAATGCCATTACCCAGGAAAGTCTTTCAAACATGAATGTGTGAGCATCACAATTAAAAAACATGAGAAATCAGTAACTAAAAACAACAATAAAAAAGCAACAAAAACACTACTAAGCTACTCCTGTAATCATTCAAAAATATATTACAGAAAGATGTATGAAGTTCTTCATCTGATTTTTTTTGAAAATAACTTCCCACATGCCTAGTAATTTATCACAATCCTTTTACTAAAATCTAAAATTTAAATAATTCATAATGCTTGATTCATGGTGACATAACACATTGAAAAGCACCTTTTTTTACAAGTTAATTTTCAATTTGCATTTTTTTCATTTTCTTCCTATTTTTCTCTAGGGGAGGGGGGGTGTTTTCATACTTTAATTAACTCACATATCCTCTTTAAAGATGAAGGAAATTAAAATGTATTAGCTGTTACAACTATTTTTTTCACTTTTGTTTGTTTTTTGACTTTGCATTAATAAAACATTGATGTATATGTAGGCAAATTTACCGGTTTTTTTTTTTTTCATTTATAGACTTTATCTTGATTTATCTATCTAGCCTTATCTCCTAAAGTTCATATATCTAAGTTCCTATTTGCTATCTAGCATTGCTCTCCTAGCCTTTCATTTTATAGCATATCATCCTTCCTGTATCCAGAGATTTGGTCAATATTTTTGCTATTTTTATCTTAGTTACCAAATTTGGTCAACATCTAGAAAATGACTGAGGCAACAGACTACAAATGAGTAAAACCAGATTGCTCTACCACTTGCTCTTAGTGATATTCCTTATTTCCCACTTACGACTTCCTACTGTCATTGAGACACAAGCTAACATAGTCTTTGTGGTCATGAAAGTGTATTATGGAGGTGCAGAATAGTTCTTATACTCAAAGGGAATCTGGGATGGGAGGTGAAGAATTTAGGGATATATTATTTTCTTTCCGTTCTTCTGGAACTTTTGTGGTGCTCTATTTTAGATGGCTTGTGTAAATCCTATGAGATTGAGTCACTGGTTGTATTTCATCCAGTAAATGGTCAACTCAGTTATACACCTGATATTTTTTTCCTGCTTCTTCTCACATTCCTCTCTCATTCCTTCTCACTTGTTTCTCAGTCACTGCACTCCCTAACAACATACTAACATGTAAACTTTAACTCAAGCTGATTTCTGTGCACCCCACACTGAGACAGATGTCTAATAAATAACTAGTTAATATGTCAAAAACGTCTCAATTGATTCCCTAAAACCTGCTTTCTGCATTGTCTTTCTGATGTCAGTAAATAGCAACTCCATTTTTAAGAGCCTCAAATCCACAGTTTTGAAGTAATCCTTGTCACGTTTCTTGTTCTTACACTGCACATTAAACCTATTAGCAAACTCTGTTGTATTTGCATTCTGTATACACCTAGAGAACAATCATATCTCTCCTCCTATGCCACAATCACCCATGTACAAGTCACCATCAATGATCACTGGTTTTTTTTTTTAAGTATCCTGTTACCCTCCCTTTCTCTACTTGATGTCTATAATTTATTTTCTTTGTAGCAAAGATTCATTTTTAAATGTACATCACATTATGCCATTATTCTTCATGCAGCCATTCAGACTTTACACTTGCTCAGAGTGAAGTAAAGCCCTGTAAGGCAATGACCTAGAGGGCCCTGCTTCTTTCAAAGCCTTGCTATTTCTCTCACCTCATTTTCCTGCTACACAACCAATCTTCACTCCCAATCACAGACCTCCTTGCTGGATGTCAAACCTGTTCCTGTATTATGACCCTTTCACTTGCTATATTTTATTAGCCTGTCATAAGGATTTATAAAGATAATCCACTGAACTTTTAAGCAGAGCTTCTGACACACAGTAGGAGCATAATAATTGTCACTTGTTATGACATTGTAGAAAAGGTCTGCTGTTTTTCTTAGCATCTTAGTCTTATTAGGAAAATGCCTACATGAGTACAATGATAAAAATAATGAAAATATGTCCTGAGTTTATGTGAGGATAATATGAGAGATTAACCCGAGACAGTGATCTATAACTGAGACACCATTATACAAATTCTAGTAATTATTTAATGTTTAATATGGTCATCATCCTAGCAATTACTCTCTTCATATTTCTAAATATTTGTCATCATGTGTTTGGATGACTGAACATGTCATGGTTATAGATTTTAGGATGTACTTATGTTAACATGTCACCACATTCTTCCTTGCGCCCTTTTTTGATTCCCTCCTTATTTTTCTTCTCATTACCTATTTGCTACACACGTCTGGTCCTAGCCATTTCCTCCTTCCTTCGAGCAATTATTCTGATTTTTTTTTAAAGTCTCTGTTACCATTCTTTTCAGGTTCACTTTTCTCCTTCCCAGAATCGCTTCCATTTTCTATTTTCTTCTGCTAATATAATTTTGGGGTTTCTCAGCCAGTGTTTGATGTCTGGGTCTGGAACTGTCTGTTGCCATGGAAACTGTTTCAGCTACTTGCCCACAGGAGGGAGCCCTCTACCTGTTAAAAGGTAGGCTGACAGCAGCAGTTTTTTTTTTTACTTTTGGAAGGAGACAGTAGAGAAAGTCTCAATTATCAATCCAGAGAAATAAGGGTACACCTCATACTGGTACAACTGTGGCATTTGGGATATTCTCTAGGTTTAAATAAGAAACACTCTAGATAATGACTTAGGTGATAAATTATGAAAGACATCTAAAGAATCTAAAGACTCACTGATAAATGTTTCTTCTCATTTTATTTTCAACCACATCTCTTTTCATAGAAATTTTGCTATAAAATACCTGACAGCATCTGAGGCAACTATACATCAACTAGGATAGTTTTCAGAGGAGATAAAAGAATCAAAATGGCTGGATCTGAAAGAAGTTAAGGTCTATATGGGGCATAGCAATGGAGTTCCTGCATAATTGTGGGGTTTTATAAGTTCTCCTTAGAAGAATAAACTCCTTGTGACAAAAGAAATTTTAAGACGATCTCTTCACATTCACAATATTCTCGGGGACAATTTATGCCAGGATAAAAATAATTTCTCTCAGGACCAAAGAGTGATTTCTAATTCAGGAGACCTTAAAATATTATATAATAGCTCCAACACCAGCAGCTTCACAGAGACACTATGCTTATTCTATGACCTTGAGGTTCCTAAAGATAGAATAGATCCTATGGCCTTCTTGGACAATAATTTCTGCTCACTCACTCACTCTTGATAAATATGTCTGTGATTATTGTGGGCCTACTTCCTAGAATTTTCTCCTCTGGCTTCCTACTTTCACTTACTGGTCGTTATAATTTACAATAGTAGGATATGTAATGTTATGATTATATCTAAGATAGCCAAAGCATATGCTAACTCCTGTAGGCAAAAATAAAAAGAAAGCTGCAAATTCCTGAAAGAAAGTATTTTAGTCAACTATAAAGAGGGGAGTACTAGGAGAAACCAAATCAAATTTGGTGGGGCAGTTTTAAAAATATAAAGTCGAATGTTCTGTATTTCTTAAGGAACTAGATAAATGTCTGTCCAAATTAATTTGGAAGGAAATTGGTATGAAAATAGGATAACAACTGAAACTTTAACTTGTGTAATGTTTTCATAGTGCCATCGTAAAAGCTTATTTATTATAAGAATACGAATTAAAATCAAATGATTAGATTACACTGACTTTAAAAAGAATTAAGTTTCATTATTGGAAAAAAAGGCCACAGTTTTGTTGGAGGATAGAGATCTAAGATGACAGAACTCTTCATCAATCCACATTAAATAACAAATTTAATTGTAGGCCATATACTAAGTAAGAAAAAGGGACTCTAATACATAATTTTAAATATCAATGACACAAACAAAGCAAATTTAATGGACTGTCTGCTTTGTTCATTTTCGCATTACTCATTTTCCCTTCAGTAGGTTTCAGCCTTCACATTTCATGTCTAGCAACTCCAATTTCAAAATGCTTCATTTCTATGTTGATGCTGAACATCTCTTTTATTTGAGTGCCTGAAAGTAATTTAAAAGCCAGAAACTAACTGTACAGGCCAAATTTTTCAAAGAAGATTTAAGAGAAGAGACACCTATTACCAAAAAAAAAAAAAAAAAAAAAACAAGAAAAAGGAGAAAAAAAGTCACTTATTTACTATTATACTAGCAGAGACTAAGATAATTCTTTCATAAAAGCAGAATCATTGTGACTTTTGCCACTACTTCTCAGATTTAAAGCTTTTATCTGTTCTATAAATCAACGAAGGACTCATGCATGATTCTACGTTTCATTTGATACTGGCAGCCAGAGAAAAACAAAGATTAAAGAAAAATCATACCATAAATTTAAATAACAAAGTTAATTTTGCCCAGAGTAATCCACCAAAGGAATTATGCAGTGAAGCTCTTCATGGAGTGATCAAAGAGAGGAAAGTAAGTTCTATTTGTAGTTATGATTTTTTGGAGGGATAAAGGGGAAGGGGCAAAGCATGGGAGAAACTTCATTAAAACCTCCTAAAAATCTGCAAAAATATGCTAACTACAGATGGTGAATGGATCCTAAAACACTTCATTTCAATACCGTCCGTGAACCATCAAAGAAAACAAAAACAAACAAAAAAGTAAATTATCTGAAAGGAAATAACTGCAATACAGTTTGCCTACATTTTTGCATAAAAGATGAAAATTGCCACAGGCACAATGATAATAAAAACTAATAACATCTAGAGTTATAATGAGAAAAGCTATGTCACAATTCTCAATAAAATATTATAATCTTACCTGAGCAAGCCATCAGATCACTGCTGCAGGCTGACTAAGCCGATTGCATCTCCCACAAAATACCTATCCACTCAGCCTTGTTACGGGGAAAAAAAGTATATATGTATATGAGTATATGTGTATGTGCATATACATTTTGTATATAAAACATACATTAATATATATCCTTTGTCTAGTGAGTTAGTATTTAAACATTTTTAAGATTAGATTTGCTAGATAAAATCTGTGATTTTAAATTACTTAAAACTGACTTTGATCTATTTAACATGATGGTAAAACATGAATTTAATAAATTTTTTGTGTGATAGTTCATGCAAACAGCCAAAAATCAGCACACAAAAAAATTATAGTCGTTTTACAAAGTCTGGACTTTGGACAATGAGTTATTGACTTGATCTTTTTGTCCTTTCCTGCACTAATCATAAGTTAAAACATTCGGCATATAAAAACTAAGGTGTGAATCTAAATTACAGTGGGTTTTCTCACTTGACCTCTCTTACCTTGCTTTCAGGCTTTACAAAGATAATTATTCGTTTACATCAAAATTCTTTTACTAAGCTATTTTTAAAACAAATCTGTTTACTTCTCTTTACAAGGTGTAAAGATTCAGATTTATTGGTGTTATACATAATAATGCTAAATGAATGAAGTATCTGGTATCTCTCCGCACTCTTTCCTCCCTATACTCCTGATGATCCAAGACAGGCCTAAAGGAAGGAGATTGACTTACAAAATAATGACATTTCGTTGTAAGACAGTCCAAAGTTTCCATTTATTTTTCTAAAGGATCTTGAATCTTCTTTCTTGGCAGTGTCAAAATTGTTTCATATCTATTCATGGGAGCATTGTTTCGGGCATAATTTTCCATACCTGCATGTTTGCTGACCTTTCTTCCAAATATTTACTTCCTTCCACTTACTAATATTTCAAGTGGGGTGTGGAGGGGGGGACTGGCAGATCATGGACGGTATTCTATACTCCAAACCTTCTTACTCCTTCTTAATCATCAACCCTTCACTGTGCTATTCCTTTTGTGCCACTGTAATGCTTTGAAAAAGGTATAAGTTTCTAGAGTCCTGTTTTTTCCCTAGTACAGTCTCAAGTAACTCTTGGCATCGGACGCTTTTCACTGCATGCTCCATACTCTGTTCTGACCCCTGAAATTATAATCTGGATGTGATTTAAACCCAGACCCCTCACCAGACTCTAAAGTTGTACAGTAAGAATTATAACTGGCATTGACAAGTATCATTTATCAGATTTCTAATTGTAGCCCATTCAATATTTGTGAAAGATATGTCATTTATTCTGTAAAGCTATTTTAGAAGTAATGATTCTCCCTTTATGGATCTATGTGATATCATTGAACACATGTGTTTATCAATCACAGTTGCTATTACAAGTTAGTCTGTGGATTGGTTTACCTTTGTCTTCCCTGTTGCTCTAGACTGTAAGCTCTCTGAGAACTACATATATTTGTTTTTAGATGTCCACTGGCTAGAATTATACTAGCACATAACAGATTTTTAATATTTATTGAATGGATAAATACTCACAACTCAGAAATAGAGGTACCATTAACACATTTTAAATTAAGATGACTGGAATATATTAAGTAACTCTGCCCAGTTGTCATTGTCCGTTAGTAGTAAACAGACGTTAAAGATCTCAGTAAGTCTAAATCTAACACTTGTTTGTTTTGTGTCCTGGTATACCTTATACAACCTCAGATTATGTTACCACTATTCATAGAATGGGAGTTATATTATCAGTTTTTACTTGTTGCTGTTGTTTTCATTTTTATTTCATATGCAAATTCAAAATAGAAAATAGTGATCTTTTAATTAAATTAGAAAAATTCAGCTGCGTGAGATTGATTTGCTTTGGATTTTCTGAATGAGCAGGATTATTATTTGGGTGAGATCAAATTAGACAAGTGATAGTAAATAGCAAGAATGGCAAATTAGAAAGGAAATGTGCAACACTGTATTTAAAATCAGAGTTCATGATCCTAATCACGCTGCTATTGAAAAGTGGAGAAAAAGAGATGTTGAAATTAGCCTCATAGCCAGCATTATTTTTCCTAGGAGAAATATTGCTAAAGCATTTACTGTGACTCTGAATCTGTTGTTTTGTTTTGTTTTTATTGCTGCTCCTTTCCCCAACCCTTCAATGTGGCTATCGGGAAATGTTATTACAACTTATTCAGTTTAGCTGGCCTTCATTAAAGGCTAATCGGCCCATGTAATCTGTTTTATATGTTTCTGTACCATTTGTTGAATTGTATCTTCTCAAAATAACATTTTTAATATCTTTATCAATAATAACCACAAGTAAACTTGTGAACTTAATAAAAAACATTCAATGTTCATGTCCCCGAGCATTCATGAAAATAAGTTCCTAGGGAATACCATATACAGAAGAATTGTCTGTATTTTATGGATTGTGGTAAGAGGTGGCAAGCTAATCTGAAACAAACTGAATAGGATGCGGACACACAGCACTGCAGTTTGTTTGTTTTCCACTGAAGCCTTCTTTCTATAACCACAGAGAACTTCTTTCACGGGATGTTTATTACCACTTGTTCTATGTAGTACAGTATTTTAGAGACTATTGCTATTACAGAAACAATATCCCAAATGGTTAGTGGGAAAGATGCTAAGAGCAAAATAAATTTTTGATCCCAATCATGGAAAGCTATGTAAAAGTAAATATCTTTGTGTCATAATATATTCATCAGGTTCAAACAGAATGAATCTATCTCTCCCTCCCACAATTCACAATTTCTCCATAGATAATACAGTTAATAGACATATGTAAAATTCACCAAATGCATGCATAATTTTACATGTTTCTGAAATCACTAAGCCAAGAAGAAAACAAAAATAGGTCTTTGATGTAAATGGAAAGTAAGTGGGTGGAGGAAGAAAGTAGAAGAGTGGGAAACAGAACAAATTACATTATTCAAAAATAAAGTAACTGGTATATTATAGTTTTAAAATGCTAGTTTCCATAAATTTGATTTTACTATGGTCTGTTATTTGTAAACATTGCTTTCACAATATATAACAAACTTCCAATACTTCACCATTTTCACACTGCAAGTGTTTTTCACTGTATTAAAGTTTCTCTGTCTTTTCTCTTATTATGATGAACTTGCAACCTTAAAATAAATATATAACTGCTTAGTTGTACATCTCCTAATTATCAATGGTTCTTCTATTTACAAAAAAAAAAAAAAGAGAGAGAGAGACTTAGAGGCTCAAAAAAAGAATTTCAGAGTTCCTTTAACTTAGCCCTAGAGTGATGTTTCTTCCCATTAAAAATTTACAAAGTCTGTCAATAGATTCTTCAAAATTTTCAGTGCACCTGGAATCATCTGTTATCTCTACCTGCAAAAAATTAGTTACTTGAAATGTATGATCTATTTATGTTCTATTTTTTCAGTATTATAAATTGTACTAAAAGGAACACATCTAAATTTATATTTGACTCTACATCAGATGTCTTTACAATGAAAAAAAAAAAAAGACCTGATTGTATATGTTCAGCTTTATTAGCAGAAACAAGCCCTATGTTACAGCAAATATAGCTGCCCCTCTTTGTATTAGCATGGACAGTCTGTCTGCATGCAAATAAAAGCTTGATGGGAGAGCTCAAAATAAATTGGAAAAAATAGCTATCTCTAATACATCTGATTTAAAATCTCTGCTTACAAGACAAAGGTAAAATTTATTTACTTTTTTAGTAACATTTTAATTAACTTGTCTTTTCACCCTTGCATTTGGGATTTCTGTTTGTGTCTGTGATTTGACATTGAATCCGTTTTTTTCACAGGATTGCAAGTCATTCCCACATTTTAATGTCAAGATAGTTTAGCCCTTTTGAATACATTTAAAAATATAAAAATTATTAGGCTTCATATTTTAATAGTTGCTTCAACTTTAGATCAGTTTTAAAACAAAATACAGTTTTAACACAAAATACTTAGTCCTCTTCCTCTAATAATTCCCTCTGTTAGTAAAATCTGACATTAATATTAATGTGATGCACAACACACTTCAAACTTATCCAACTACAGATGCATAACTATTAACCAACAATGCAACTATGTTGGTACACTTCTTTGCATCCCACATTGCTCTCAACTTCTGTTCATTTTTCTTCATTCTTTTTTTCTCTCAGTTCTTCAGATTATCTGTAATCTTCATCATTCTGTTGTCATACAGTTAATTTCTCTCTGTCAGTTCAAAACTATTCTTGAGCTCATCTAGAGGATATTTCATGTCAGTTATTGAACTCTTCTACTTCAGAATTTTCATTTGGTTCTACTTAATAATTTCTGTCGCTGCGGATAATAGTCAAGATGAGATATTGTCATCACACTTGCCTTTACTCTCTTGAGCATGGTTGCCTTTAGTTCTTTGTATTTATAGTGGTTCCTTTGAAATCTTTGTTAAATCTGCTATCTGCCTCCTCTGACTAGAATATCATTGACTGCTCTATTAGTCACATGTCCTTCTCTTTCACATGTATCATTTTCTGTTAAAACTGGATGCTTCAGTCCATTTAAAGTTGCTGTTATTTATTTTTAAATCTTCTAAGGCTGGACTATTCTGGCAGCCTGTGCACCATGACCCCTAGCACTGTGAAGTCTCTGACACTGCTCTTCAGCCTGCACAGATTTGGGCTGCGCACACTCACCTGGGGTGGTGGTGGCTTCGGAGGGATTTTCATGACTGCCTCCTGCTCTGGTCACACTTAATGTTAGGCTTCACTAATTGCCAGCTGATTGCTCTATTGTGTTTGTGAATATTCTGGACAGAAAGCGCACCACAGGCTAATCCAATTAAAAAGTCTTTTCAGGGTAGTCTTTGAGCATAGTTGATGTTCTGATCCCACGAGGCACTTCTTACCTGTTTGTTGCCTTGGTTCTCTCTTTTAACCTAGTGGACTTATGGTTTCACTCTTGCATTTTCATGGCTCTACTAGCCTTCTTTTGTTTACCACCAGAACCTTTCCACCTCTTTTTTGGAAGGGAGTTAGAGGAAGGAGGAGCTATAGTTGTGAATTCCCCTTAGACTCGGTTTCAAATATAATCTGTGTCTTTATTTTTTTAAATATTTATTTATTTATGCATACAAGAACTGAGGTGTAGGCCAGAGGTATGTGTGTGCGGGGTGGTGGAGAGAGGATTCACCAGAGACAGAGCTGGGAGCAGAACAGGCAGACTGACTGAAATTCACTGCTGAGGGTAGCAGCAGGCGAGACAGGAGGGGGTCTGCTGCGCCATGTGGGAATCTCCCTGGCAGGGGATCAAACTCATGCTGCAGTGGCTGCCTATAGCTTCATGGCACTGAGACTTAACCCCTTGTGCCACCACTGAGGCCCCCTAATCAGTGCCTTTAAAGTCAATCTCAGAACTTGTTGTATATAAGGCTTCCGAATCTGTCTAGGGAAAAACCTCTGAGCCATGGCTCTGGAACTGAAGCTGGGGACAACGGCTCACTCCTCTAAGTGACACCCTTGAAGTAGAAGCATGGCACTAGGAAGAAGCATCAGCCTCTGATCTTCATGGCTTATTGTCAACATGGAATCTCCTCCTTAAAAAAGAAGCTGGGGCCAGGATGATCAGCACTTAGTATTTTCAGGATGATGTATCTGAAATAAGATGGTATCTTGTAACTGGAGGCTAGATGCAAGGGGGAGTCTCCAACCTCTCAGATACACTGTCTTGAGTTTAGCCTCTATAGGGATGAGGGATGTTAGCAGATTGTCCTTCCAGGGAATATACCATCACCCTCTCTGGACAAAAAGGAAGTCCTGCATTTTAGCTGCTCCTGGAGTTGAGTCAGGGAAGAAAGGGAGAGTTGTGGTTCAAATGCTCCTGTTTCTTGCCTTTTCTTAGTAACTGTTTCTTCACTTGCTGTATTCCATTGGGAAAATTTCCAGAGAAATTTTATTTTTCAAAAATGCTTTTCACCAGTTATGCCTATTTTTATGGAAAGGGCTCCATGGAACATCTCACACCCCATTCCAGAAGCAGAACTCTGCAGTTCATTAATTTAATTTAAGTGCTCAAAATGAAATATACTTTGTTAATTATCTAATCATGGCATGCTAGTTATAATCAAATGGAGACCCTAGGCATGCTCAGTAGCTGTCGAAATTTAAAAGTAGTGAAGAAGCCAGTATTGTTAATACTACAATGTTTTTTCCTCAATACAGGCTGCTTTACATGTGAAATTATGCAAAGTAGAAATCATTCCATTTAAAAATGATATAAGGGAGTATGTTACTATTATTGACTATAATGAGTCTCATCTAGAGAATAACTGAAGGTAAATTCCAATATAGATCAAATTATTTTAAAGATTAATAGGCATATAACCAGATTATTAAATACATTAATCCCATATATAATATCCTCTCTTGTTTCCATTACTTTCTAATTGTTGTTGCTTTTGTTGTGGTTCCTGTTGTTTTAATAACTGAACATTTCAATTTCAATTTCTGTTATTCCACAGAGAAATCTCATGAGTTCTTTCTAAAATGCACTAATTTATGAACTGGAATATTAACCAGGAATGTCATTCTACTTGTTTTCATGAAGCATCTCTAAAGGAGGTCCCCAAATAAAATGAACAAAGACGATTGAGAGCGTCTAAATTTATTATGAAGACTGAAAGATAATACCATATCACAACCCTAGCAAACATCACAACAGTCATAAACACTTGGCTATATTAATGGACTATAAACAGGGTAGATAAATAGAAACACTGAGGCATCAGATATGTGTGCAGATTAGTGCTTTTCAACTACAATGATTGTGTTTTGTAGGGGGTATTTGGAGATTAGGAAGAAATCAGGGGAACTGCTACATACCCTACAATACACAGACCATACCCTCACAACAAAACACCAGCTAGCCAAAATGTCAATCACTTCAAATTTGAGAAATCCTATTAGAGATAATTGTGAGTACACACAGAGGGTTCATTACAACATTGCCATAAATTATTATTATTATTATTTTTGTATATAAAATGGACCAAGCATTGCCCTAGATTTATGGGAATTCAGTGGCAGGTAAGAAGCAGTCAATTCTCTCATGGCATTCACAATTTCATAGCGAGCTTTGCCAGAAGACATTTGTGGGGTATCTGAGTAAGAATGTGAACGAGCTGAGCAAGCACTCTAAAGCATGAATTTCTTCTTTCTACTGAATGTTCTATTCAGTTTTATGATTGCTTAGCACTTGGAGGATGAATCTGAATTTCAGCTCTTCATGGCACAATGCACTTGGGAAAAGAAAGAGGTCTCATTTTGAACCTAAGTTCTATTCATCCTGAGTACTGGAAGATTTTGTCTCTATTAAGATGATCAGAAGATCAAGCATAGTGTATTTAACTTTTACCATTTGACACAGTTTTATTTTCACAATTAAAAGAGAATCTAGTGGAATTTAAAGGGGACAATCGGTATATAGATCCTGGTTCAACTATGAATGAGCCAGAAGCAAATTATGATTCTGCTACAGTACAATGTTATCAGTATCCCTTACACCTCTGACTCCATCCTCTTGGACTTTTGTTACAAACACAGAATAAGAGGGATGAAATTAGAGTAAGACAATGCACCCTTAGAGAGAAATACCTGTGGATAATTTGGCAACAGTGTTACTGATGTCAAAACCCTTGTTCCTGGACATTCAGTACTAGAATGGCAAGTGATTTTACTCAGGTTTTATTTGTGATAAAGAACAGTTTTCACTTTTTCCTTCCACATTTGCTATGGATATACCTACAACAGGTTAGAGAAGGAGATAAGAAGCAATCAGATGATCTGCAATAGCCAAGGAAATCTGTGGTGGCTCCAAGATTATGAGTAGAAAGAGAATTTCTATAGAAAAGGGAAACAAATGAAAAACACAATTTTTTAGCTATCACTACATTCCTATTTTACTTCTTGACTTATGCAACATGAGAGGCCTTTATTTAAAAACAATTTTAATAGTTTTGTTCTCTTATATATGTTCTTTCATTTACCAAATCTCCATTTAAAAAGAAACTGAACAAACATGGTTTTTTTGTATGTTTAAATCAGCAATAAAATTCTCTGGTATAAGGAAATGGAGGGTCATTGACTCCTATATTATATCCATTATAACAACAAGAATGCAAGCAGGAAAAAGGAAAAATTTATCATTTGACTGCCTGGAAATCATATTCTGGAGATTAACAAAGATATCACTGCTTCTTTATGAGAGTTATTTTCTCTTCAAGCTTGCTACAACAAGATTGATATTTTCATTTAAAGTCACAAACACATCAAAAGCAATACTCAATGCTGTTATCGTGAGTCCTATCACTATGGGCAGTCACATTGTATTCTCTCAGCATGACAGGAACTTAAACATAGTGTCACTAGATGAAAGAGAATATGACAAGCTATGCTGCTTTAAATTTTATACTGTTCCTAATAATATAATAAAGAGAAGATGGATAAAAGAAATGATGAAGTGGTTAACAGGAACACGTAATAACACTAGATTCCTACCATTTGGTTAGTTGATTTAAATGAACAACTTTTAAGACACTGTCTAAAATTTAGATTTGAGACCATTAAGATACCTTATTTATTACAATAATGAATAGAATGAGGTGAAGAGAGGGAGTTACTTGTCGATTTTTTAAAAACAAACACAAAAATTCCAAGAAGACCAAATTCATCACATCCTTAGAGAATCATGTTTATAAAATAAATGTAAAGAAAACACAAAGATGCACCCTTCAAATCTTATGTTTTGATGATGCAGTGGAGGAACAAAATTGAACATATTTTTGTTCTCACACTATTATTTCAACAACTGTTCAACATGACACTTAAAAAGCATCATTAAAACAAAGAAAGTAGTTCTGTTCCATGAAAAGAAAGCATTTACAGTAAACATTTAACCTAAAAAAATTATCAGTAAAGGTGAAATTTATTTCTGTGTGACCTGACAGGAAATAGAAAAAGAAAAAAAAATACACTAAAATTTCTTTCATGAATGAAAAGCTGGCAGTTTTTCAAGTTAATTAATCAGATTTTAACCACATTAAATTCTACCTAACTTATGGAAGCTGTTTCTAGATGTATAAAAGTATACTTGAGGCATGTACTTTCTGGCTCTTCAATCCCAGGGTGAATAGAGAATAAATTCAGAGAAAACAAGGAATCTGATATTATAAAATATAACATTGTAAATTATTAGCATGACTTTTTAGAACAAAATATTCCTTATATCAGTTAACTCAGTGAAATTTTTAGGGTCAAATTATGAAAAAAAAATTGACACTGAAATGCTTGATAATGGCTGGATATAGAGATCCCTTATTAACAGATGGAAAGAAGATCCACATGTATTAGGTACAGATGTTATCACTGATATTTTGCTTGAAGTATTAAATGTTTGGCTCCTAATTCTTTAGAAAGTGCCAAGATTTTTCTATGTGAGCAGCTTAGTTCTGTTCCACCGTATATGCAAGTGCACTAACCAAATCGTGAAATACATAACAGGGATGAAATCAATTTGTTTGGAAGGATTTTAAGAAATGTAGCCTTCCATTGATTGTTTAAAGCTTCCACTTAATGACTGATTTGGAGCAGTTTTATATTGTACTGCACCACTAGAGTTAGAATCTTCATTCGGTACCACTAAAATAGATCTTAAAATAGATCTTAAAGTAGGAGTGAGGAAACATGACATGAAACATAGAAATATATATAAAATAAGGCAATATAAGAGTGCATTACTGAGATCCTTGCTATAGATGTTGACTCCAAACCCCCCCTGGTTATTTGAAGACTCAGAATCCCTCTGAGAATGGTTCACCTACAATAAGAGAAGCTGGAGTCCTTAACTAAAAGCCTCTGTTACCCATTGTTTGAGGATTGTCTTTCAGACTTCACTCCCTTATACCTGTGGACAAATTAAGGCAATTGTTTTTGCTAGGGTAGAATGCTGCAAGGTTCAATGAACCTAATTTCGACAATACAACCAAAGGTGAGACTAGCTCACATGAGATTTTACTACAAGAGAGTCTACAACCGCACATTGGCCAGGAGAATCTGATGCAGGCAACAGAGGTATGTTCTATATTGAGTTTGCGAGGAAAATAAATACATAAGCTGACATGTTTTAATCAGTTCATCTCATTGCTGATCAATACCTGCTAAAAGCAAATTGTAGTTCACAGAGGACCCAAACATTCAAATGAACTGAATAAAACAAAAATAACCTTTTGGATTGTAAGACCAAATGACTGGCTACGAGAAGGAAAGGAGGAATAAGCAGTTGGTAAATCAGGAAAAAGGGGTCAACTGCATAATGAAGGACAGAACTGAATGTTTAGTGGCGAATTTGATTCAGTAAATACAGATATGGACTCACAATAAAGCAATCCTGAAACTTAAGTAATGTGTGGTGCAACCTTAGTTCAATTAAAAATCAAACTCTAAAAAGAAGGTTCCTAACGAGTGTATGAAACAAACAAAAGAAAGATTTAAGATAATTATTAATACACAACTCTCCCAACGGTTGCAGCTGTTTTTAAAAGTAATCCCGGAATGTGATACTAAGATGAAGTTACCAGCAAACAAATGCATAAGCAAGTATCATCTATTGGATGTATATCCATTATAGCCAAAAGATTTGTCAAATGTGTGTTGTATAGCTAACAAAATACTGGACCTACAATTTAGGAGAAAGTATTACAAACTTAATCATTACCAAACACAACCAAGATGTCATTTTTCATTGTAAATAATGACAAATCTGGCTTATATCTTTATACTGGACAACTTTTAATTATTTTCTTCGGTGAAACATTAAGTGAACTATTTTAAATTAAAAATTAGCAGAAAGAGAATTTCAGAAGTTTAAGAATAAGGAGCTAGAGGAATAGCTACACTTCTAGAATCTTCTTCATTAGGTAGGTCCTTTGGTACACCCATTTCTACTTCACAATATTGCTTTACTCTATAATCTACACGCAGAAAACATTGCCTACAGCTTGCTTAGAAGCAGATTTAAGGGAGGGAATATAATTTTAACCTCAAATAAATATATTTAATTATTAGAGACATTTCTGCCTTTCAAAGTCAAAGAAATGGATTCCACAGAAACTCAAGGATATCACAGTTATGCTGGGCAGGAGGGAAAAATATTATTACAATCAAATATGCTAAGTCGAAAGATGAATATAGGTTCCTATTAGTAATAGAAGAAAGGAAATACCCTGCTGGTATTTTCAGGGAAACCTGCCAATCAGAGATGACCTTTGTGGTCATTTCTGAAAGACAAACAAGAGAAACCCAGATAAAGTGATTGACCTTCTATGCAGAGAGGACAGCAGATACTAATCTTGAAGGACATGAAATATCACAATCCTCAGAAAACGTCAAGTATAGTAGATTTTTGTATTTTCCCAGGGCATGCTTTTCGTGACATATTCTCAGGTTTGACTCTAAAGGCCAGAGACACTTCAAACCATACTGTGAGAATTTTGAGGAAGAGGAATAATTAATTGTGCTTTCTTAAACCATTAGAATAAAGTTGATTTAATTGTTCCATCATCCTGTAATAAAAAGCATTCTCTTTGATCGAATACCCCAAATTCATTGTCAGAAATTTTAGTAAGATATTATCTAAGTCTGAGATCATTGCCAAAGGGAATTCCTTTAAGGAAATAGTATTCACTCTTTCTTCATTTTTTAAACAAGTATGTGTTTACTCTTTTTTCATTTCCTTTTATAAAGTCAATACTCCAAATTAGCTAGACAAACTATCAGAAAAAAATGCAGTTAAAAACCATAATGTCTACATTCCTTAGCTGACAGACAGAAAGACAGAGACATAAAATTAACCCATGTCCTAGATTTAGCAATGAGTCAAAACATTACTTAAACAGATTTTGTGGCATAAACAGTTTCTGCCATAAATTCTAAACTTAGTAACACACATCTAAAGAGACCTGATCTATACCTCTGAATCAAATACAATGTATACGTAAAGCAATGCTACCTCAATAAATAATACAAAGAGAAAAACTTTCAAAACTTAGATATTTCAGTAATTTAGTCTCCCCTATCGTCTCAGAGAGATACTTGTTGATTACCTGAAGAAAAAGCTGCCATGACCAGCCATGAGGGTAATGGCTCAGAAAAACTGGATTCAGGGAACAGAAAATGAGCAACAGATGTTACCTTTGTTACCTGAGTTTCACTAACAGCTAAGTGATTGCTGATGTGGTTCTCAGGCCTTGAACTGGACTGCTGGAAGTAAACTCAAAAAATATTTTGCTAACTATAGAGCAGCATTTACTGGATTCTTTCCATGTTTCAAGCCTCAATCTATCTCTTGGGTCTAGGCCCCACACCTTAGTGAAATTCATTAATTTAATACTCATAGACTAAACTAATGCTGAAACCAGAAGGAATTTTACATGTCAGGTAGTCTAATCTTTGCATGAGGCCTGATTCAACAACTTACTGATTGCCTGCAAGGAAGGGTGCTGAGAATGTTCTTTCTTGACTCTCTCTCTGTGATCTGAGAAGCAGATTCCAATTATAAGTATGTATAAAAAGAAGATGTTGAGAGCCAGACTTATTTAATCCTGGCTCTGACTTTAATTCTGTATGATATAAGTGAATTAAAAGCTTTGTGCCTCTGTTTCCAGATCTATAAAATGGGATGATACTGATCATTCCCCACACATAAAGATTTTCTGGGAATTTTTGTAAAATAGGTAAACTTTTAGACTGCTTCTTGGTACTCAATAATGAAACACTAATAGAACAAGTAAACATGGATTTTTACTAGAGGAAGCAAACTGACACAAACATGATAAACTACTATTCCCATCAGGATACAAACATTGCAATAGTCAATCTATTCATGAAAATAATAAAGTTTTAGGGGGAAAAATCATACTCAATACTCTACATATTTCTTTGTTAAATAATGTGCATATTTTAATTCCAACTCATTTATTTTTGCTCACTGAACAGCTACATGACATCTATATATTCTCTAAGTTATACATTTCTACAATGGATATATAGATCTAAAATATATCTTCAGCTAACAGAAAATGGAATATTTTATTCAATATTTGCATCCTAATGATGGATTCCAGTATAAATATTTATTTGAGGCTGAGCTTAGGTAAGAATTTCAATTTGTCTATATAAGTTTAGTTGTTTTCATTTTTTTATATTTATAAATTTACAATCCCATTTGAATATGATAGCTATTTTAGTGCAAAAAATATAACTTTAAATGCACTGATATATGCATACAAACACACACAGATATAATTCCTTTTTTATGACCAAGAAGCCAATGACACTTACAAAAACTTTAACTCTATTTCTTTTTAAATAAAATTGACTCAACATGTTAGTTCTTCCTTTTATTCTCCTCTTTCCTTAATGCATTTTATTCTTTTGTGTTATTTTAACCTAACAACTACTTTAGTGAGTTCCAATAATTCTGCCATCTCATGTGATCTGTAGTCACAAGGACATAATTCTTTGTATCATATTCTTATTCTGTTTTCCTATATTTTAATTACTCAATATTTCTTTGTGCTCTAACTTGATTACTCAGTGTGCTTACTTGGAGACATTAGAAAACATCAGATTTGAATAGACTCTAATTTACATTGTGAGTTTTTTAAAAACAGGATTTTTCATAGCTTTCTCAGTGCTTGGCCCTTTGCCTGACAAATCAGAGAAGTTTGATAATTTCAATGTGCTTGGTGCAAAAATTTATTAAGAGAATATTAGAGCCCTGTTTAAATTCTACTGAATTTTTTAAAAATCTTTTTTAAAAAAGATTTTTTTCTTCTATTCTCCTTTGGTTTTAAATGATAAATTATATTTTAATTATAATATATTGCCATTTTCAGCAATATAAAAGCCATACAATTTAAAGTTATTTATAGTCCTATGGGAGCTCCCAATTGGAGATTAGATTGGCAATCCTTAAGGCTTATAGTAAAATTTTTCATCCAGACATTTTTCCCACCTAAAAATTTTATAAAGTTGTTTACCTTATAAAGTGCTGCAAGCATTGGTTAGAGTCAGGTGCCCTTCCTTTACTGATCAGTTTAGCTAACTTACTTCATGCAGCAAGTTATATGTCGGGAGCCATCAGACAGGATGGCCCCTAGCGGTGAGTTACGGCCCTAATTGCCTGAGTTGCCCACATAAGGTTAGGGTCCGATAAGGATGGCCTTGGATCTTTGTTTACCCTCTCCATCTACATTCTTCCCAACTGAGGTCAGCGGGACCATCCCATTATTTCCCGTGTTGTGCTCTCATTGGATCCCCTACCTT